>MPUH01000292.1:0-68457 GCA_001970955.1 Stentor coeruleus | reverse complement strand
GTAGAGAATGGTAAGAAAAATCGGATATACGTGTTTCAAAGGAATAGTTAGTTTGATAATTACTTAACTAGAAGAATGACAAAAAAATTGCTAGAAAATGATTATTTTAAGTGATTTTTGAGATCTTATAGTAATTAATCTAAATAGGTTGAAAAGATTCAAATTATTTTTATATTAGCATAACAAGTACTTATATGGTTATAGTTATTCAAAGATTAAAATTTAACTATTAGCATATATTTTGAAAAATTCTAACTATTTTTTTCTTACTTAACTTGCTTTGCTTCTTTTACTCCACTCTTCGTAAGATCCATCATATAAAAAAGTCTCTTTATTAGCAAGTTCTAAAGCGAAAAGATTCACGCAGGCAGATACTCCAATTTTGCAAGTATTTATCACTGGCTCTACCAGATCTAATCCTATCTTAGAGAAATGCTTTCTTAATTCTTCAGGCTTTTTATAAGTTTTATCCTCTTGAAATACTTGGGTAAATGGACTGTTAATTGCTTTTTGAATATGCCCTTCTTTAAACATATTCGGAGGTCTTGCATCAAGAATCTGTATAGATTTATCTTGAATAAGGAAAATCATGTCATCATAGCTTTTCACTAAATTTTTATTTTTAACATAAGAATAGCCATCTCCAGTATCCCTTTCAGCTGGTAATTCATATATCCCAGTATCGTAAGGAAAATTTTCTTTAATCCACTTTTGTAAACCACCATCAAGAATGTGAACATTGCTTCTCCCAAAGACTTTGAACATAAACCAAGCCCTAGCTGAGCTGAAGTTCAAAAAATCATAAAGGACTATAGGCGTTGTATCATTTTTAATTCTCAATCTCCTCATGCATTCAATGAAATACTCTTGACTAGGCATGGTGACTGAAAATCCTGATTTTTTATCAGAAATTTCATTTAAGTCAAAAAATTTTGCTGTTGGAAGTCTATTTTTGAAGTGATTATTTAGAGGAGTTGATTCCGGTACTGTAAAAGTGGTATCTAGTATATAGAAATTCTTCCTGGCTTGCATAGCTTCATAAAGCTGCTTAGTTGAAATCAACTTAGAGGCCATTTATAATCTTTACTATTATATTAGTTACTCATAACCTAAGATATTTTATGCAATGAATCATAATTTCTATGCTAAAATCATTAAAATTACAATGAATAAAGTATATTTGTTTGTTTTAAATTATTCATAATTTCCATGCTAAAATCATTAAAATTACAATATTGTAGTAATTAAAAATATAGTCTAGTTTATTTAAGGGTTTAATATTGATTTGTACTACTCCACGGCAAATGTCACACTCTAATAGAACTTCTCAAACAAAATTTACTTAAAAATAACATTCAATATTTCCTAAAATAAAATCCATCTAACTATCCATGGTTCACTTATAAAACCCATAATTTATTATAAAATTTATCAATTACACTTTTAATACCTCAGCTGAAATATATATTTAAATAATCTATTCAAAATTCACAATAATTGAAGCCCATCACTAAAAGCCAGTTATATTATTCTGTTGCTGCAAGATAATCTGAGTCTCCAACATCAAGTATTGAAAAAGTTTAAACAATATGTAGACCTTATAATAAATTATTTAGTATATCAGCAATTTATTAAAATTTTACAAAAAAGTATATGAGTAGAATATAAAAGTATAAAGTAAATTAATCATCGCATACTTTAGAATTTGCATATATACTAGCTAACTTTAACTTAACTATTAAAATTTACTTAAAATGATTGTTACTTATGTAGATAGTACTATTTTTTGATAGTAGATATTGTGCAATGTTTTAATTCTCACATGTTTAATCATACATAAAGCTTACTGAGAGAATAGCCTGGGAAATAACTAATAAAATGGCAGATTTGATTCGATCTTTCTTAAATTAAATTGAATGCACTGAATGATAAAACAATATAAAGCCAAGTACTTAACAAAAGCTGTCTAATAAACTCAACCCAAGGGAAAGCTATAACTGGCTTGCTTTTTTTCAAATCGATATTTGCAAAAGCTATTTCTGCAAAGTTTCATCACTTTTTTTCAATTTTTCATAGTATTATTCATTAGATTACAATTTTCTAATTATTTACTTAATTGGTAAAAAGCATGTATAGATTTTGACTAAATTTATTTCTATTTTATTATTAGTATTATTCATGTATTTTTAAGTATTTCCATAAAAAAAATTGTACTTTTCATGCATCTTATTTAACTATCTGGCCGGATTTATTTGTCCAGCCTTAATTTTATAATTATTTGGTATCACTGCCTTGCACCTATTAATGTAATAATCAACCCAAAAAAAAATTTTAAATATAGTTACTGTAGAATATATCTTTACTCTTGGTGCCTAGAGCAATATCATAGACCTAAATAGATAGGAATTTATTGATTTAAAATATTGGGAAGAGTCAATGAATACTTGCGTTGATTAAACATTTATGCATAGAAATATTCAAAGGATATGAGATACATAGAGCTTCCACATAGTGAATTTGATACAATTAATGAGATGAAAATGCTATTATATTTATTGTTTATTAGGCAAAGTAAAGAGTCACATAACCAGCGACAACGAGTGGTTTAACATACCGAATCTACCCAAAGAAAGAGATCTTAGGACAAACAAACCTCGATCGGACAAGATTTAAATCATACCAATATTTTTAAATAAAATAATTAATATTCATTTTCGTGAGTTTATTATACTTATTAGGGTGTATATTTTGCTTGGAACTATATTATAAATATTTTATAAGACTAGTTATGTTTACCGAAATATGATTTTTTGTTATAAAATCTTAAGGATCTGCTATTTTGTCTTGTGCTAAACACTTAATAAAACTATAAAGCTATAATCAATAAATCATAGTCTTCATAATTTGATCGAAAATTTTGTGTAATGCTAACAAAGCTTCTTTATAATTATTACATCTGATAAAACTTGAATGATAGCTTTTAGAAGGCAAGTATTTACTGCATTGCTTATTCCAGTAAAGGTTCACAATTAGACTTATTTTAAATTATTAGAAACAAGAGTCTAGTAGATAGTTATAATCATACTTTAACTTTCGACTCTACAATATAGAAAAAAATCAATTTTTTATTCTGAATAATAGCACAATTTGTTTAATTTTAATATCAAAAGTATGTAGTACTAATTAAAATTATATAAGCCATAGTCTTAAATTTAAGTCTTTATAAGTTATCCCTTTCCCTTTCCCTATAGCTATAATCTTACCGTTCCCATAATTTATTACCTAAAATAGTTTGAAATGCAGTATTTCTTTTCTTCTTCTTAATATTATTAGTGATTTATAAAAATAAAATATCTTTTTATTCCTACACTTGGAAAAAGAGGTTGCTTTTCTGGTTGACTTAAATTATTACTTAATCTAAATTTTATAGCATTTTAGGCATTTTTATAAACTACAAAAATGAAGTAGTCAAATCATGTAGCCTCAAAATTGAAGTTATCCAAAGAGATTTACTGCCTATTTCTCAAAATTGATTTAGTAATTTTTACTGCTGATACCTTAAAGCATATAATTCATAATACATTAACACTAAAACAACTACGAAAAATTATAATTTCCAAGGCTTTTAAGTTCTTCCAGCTTTGACAAAGTCCTTTAGATAGTTTTAAGTATGAATAGCATTTATTCAAAGGTTTACAATAACTAATTTTCCTAATAAAACACATCTGAATTTACCTGACATATAAGCAATTGCTTGGATAATGAAATACCGTTTATAAATGGGTAGCCTTTGTCCGAGTAAAGTTGACACCAACTGGGCTGATAATTCTCCCCACACCGTGAAGCCAATTGATTTCAGAACTCTAAATACAGCTGTTGTGTACCTCCCCAAGAACAAAAATTTCTTCGATCAAATCTATGAACTTGATAACAGAAAATTAGGTTTCGGGCATTACGGAGACGTAAAAAAGTGCTCACATAGAGAAACGGGTGTGGTTCGTGCGGTAAAAATTTTCAACAAAGAAAGGCTCGGTAGTTCAAGTCTTCATGACAACTGGTTTCTAAAACAAATTGAAGTCCTAAGTTTCATAAACCACCCTTCTTTTATCAAAGTTCACGAGTTTTTTGAAGACCGAGACCACTTTTTCCTAGTCATGGACTATCACCGGGGTGGAGATTTGCTGCAAAAACTCAGAAGCTCAAGGAAGCTAGATGAGAATTATTTGAGAAAAATAATGAAACAGCTTTTAATAGGAGTGTCCTATTTGCATAACTTAAGAATTGTTCATAGAGACTTGAAACCAGAAAACGTACTTATTGAAGAAAAAGGTGATGATTTGCTTATTAAAATTATAGATTTCGATACTTCTGTTAAGTTAACTGAGAAGGGAGTAGTTTCAGGACTTTATGGGACTATATACTACATGGCACCTGAACTGGTTGACATAGAATATGATGAAAAATGTGATATTTGGAGCCTTGGAATTATAATGTACACACTTTTCACAGGTGAGCTTCCGTATGTAGGTCTCAGTGATCATCACATTCTCAACAATATCCAACGAATCCCAATCAACCTGAGCAACGATTCCTTGTTTCCTCTATCAGAAAAAGGCATAGACTTACTAAGAAAGCTTCTCTCTAAAGATCCTAAAAAGCGTATATCAGCTGAAGACGCTTTGGACCATCCTTGGCTCAACCCAGTATCAATAGATGCTGAAAAAATACGAGAAACCCTAGAAAATATTGAAGAAAGTCGAATCAAAAGTACAACTGTAAAGGATTTTCTCATATCTAACTTCTCAGTAATAAAGGATTATTCCATCCTCGATAAAGCATTCTTAGAACTTGACAAGGACCATGATGGAATAGTCACATGGGATGATGTTTTTGAATTTTTCAGAAGGTTCTATGCCGAAGTTGAAACAGAAGAAAAAACTGATCAGCTTATGGAAAAAATCCAAGGCTATAATGATGATCGGTTTACTTATTCAGAGTTTCTTAATGCGGGGATTGATTTGAGAAACCTGCTTAATGAAAAAAGGATTATGAAATTCATGGTCATGAGGAATAGAGGAAAAGAAAGCAAAAGCACTACTGATAGTTTGTTTGGGGAGACAATTGAAAGCTTGAAAACTGATGATGAGATTGAGGAATGGATGCAAGAATTGAGGACGAAGCTTGATGGAGAGCCAACACCAAAAGACTTTCAGGATGTGGTTTTTGAAAAACTTTATATTAAATCTCCTGGAAAAGATACTTTAGAGGTCAACCATGAAAAGCACAGAATGGGAAGAACTCCGAGAGATTTTCAAGAAAATACTTATGAAAAGTTCCATCCAAGACCTCAACCGAAAGATTTCCAAGAGACTATAAATGAAAAATTTCATAAGAGAGCTGAGAAATACCAAGTGTAATAAATAATAAAGTAATCATTACATAAATTTGGTTTTAAGTAATTTTTTGATTATTATGCAGAAAATTTGAAGAATTTTTTTTTAAATTAAGTGTAATTTTGAGTGCATTTTTAATGTTTTGGATTAAAGTGTGTGATATATATTAGATTTATAGCAAGAACCTTATAAATCATTTCTTCATCATTTATCATTAAATTTTCCCTGCATCTCAAAAATACAACCACTTTTATCACTCCACTAAATGAGAATCATCCCTTTTTATCTATCTCAAATATCTTAATAATTTGCTAATAATTATCTGAATCTAATTTCGACATCCAAGTTCTGAGAATAATAGGCTCTGAATAACTCACCATTTTTCCATCAACTCCTTTGGGTATATAAAAATCTAAATCCTCAATCGATTTTGCATTTTCTCTATCTTTCCCTTGCTCAAGCTTTTCTAGCAGCCCAGTCTTCATCCAATACTTCACAGCAAGGTCAGCTTCATTAACGATATTTGGCAAAAACCCAGTTTTTTGTTCTAAATACTCATTATGCACCAAAGCTCTATATTCGCTTCCAACCGAACCTAAAATAGGGTCTTCTGTTTTCATCCTCCTCAAAGCTATATCAGCAAAAAAAGGCAACCTAAGAAATTCATCATAATCAACATCATAAAGTTTGTGACACAAAAAAAACATCACCCTTGCCCCAAGTTTATCTCTTATCAAAATTCCCGTCCCGTCCCAGTCACTAGACCTAGAACCAAAGCTCATATAAATGTTTTTCTTTAGCTTGATATAATAGCAATATCCCATTTCAATAGCTGAGAAAGTTTTGTGGCATTTCATTTCCATAAACAGTAAATCTCCTGTGTCTAGCATCTCTTCTATCTATATAGGAGATACTGATAAGTCGGTTTTGAAGCCATAGTTTAGACCGAAGGATTTGTTTCCAGGCCTTGAAGTGTCTCTTAAATCTTCCCAAGCCCTTATGCATTCTTCTTTGTTTTTTTTGATTGCTACTTGGACTATCCCTGTTGATAATGCACCTATAAGTCCTAGACGTAAAGCCCATTTCTTAAGCGCTGTGCCTTTCTGAAATAACCACATTTTATTATATGACTTATTTATAAACATTTATAGTTAAACTGTTGTATAAGCCTCTATCCTTGAAGTCAGCTTTGGGATGAGCCGTTTATACTTTACTAAAGCGTTTATCCCGTTCACCCATTGTTTAAGCATTTGGTAACCCTTTGCAATCAATTCGATTTTTTCACCTTTTGCTAGACCGATACAAAATGGATAGTAGTTGATTCCTCTGCATTGTTCTTTGAACTTTTCTGAATTTACATCTAAATTTATAGAGTTTCTAGCTTTTTCATTAAGTTTGTCATAGTCTAGATCATCTTTATTCAGGTACCCTTGAGCTTTTAATACTAAAAGGGTATTAGGGTTTAAAATCGGGGCCATAAGACAATCACTTGATATAGTAGACTCAAATCCAGGCTTCAAAGGTTGCGTAACATGTATTTTATTCAATGATTTATGCAAAAAAAATTGCCTCAAAGCATACCCACAGCATTCTGGAGGTACTTTTAAGCAGTCCAAAATCTCAAACTGCTGGACTTTTGCATTAGGTCTAGTGACAAATTTTTTATACATATCAGTTCCTTCAAGTAATGGCTTTATTTTATCTAAAAAGTCTTTTTCATTTTGCGTTATATCATCTAAATGAAACCTATAATATTTCTTATTTATCGCTCTAACTGGAGTTGAAGAGTTCCTATCAGTACTCATCATTATATTTTTCCCTAAAGGCTTGACTACTAATTCTAAAAATGGGTTTCCATCAATAATACTACTCCTTTCATTTGCATCTTTGATTTCCCCTAAGAAATAATCTTCACTTAATGCCATTTTTCTGGTTTTAAAAGGACTACGAGAGTGAAATGGATCTTTAAAGCTTTCAGGTATTGGAGCTGCATCCATATCATCTTGCTTACTGTAATTAGTTTCTATATCTTTAAACCTTTTAGCTTCAAATTCCATATTTCTTAGAGCTGATTCTATAGCTTGCTGTTGGCTACGAAGCATTGATTCCTCTTGTTCAATTAGAGTGATTTTTAATTGAAGATCTGTTTCGAAGTCAATGTATTCTTTGTTATATGCTGAATGGTGTTCAGTAAGATAATCAACTTTCTCTTTTAGGAGAATTAGGTTTTCATTGTTGGTGAATGGAGAGAGACTTGGCCTGTTTTTCTTTTTTTTCTCTGAAATTTTTTCGATTTGGTAGTGGGTTGTTTTCTGCTCTTCTATTACCTCTGATAGAGATAATTTATTTAATGATATATCTTTTCTGACAACTTTTAATATTTTCTGCAAGTATTTCATGTAAATCACAAACACTTCTCCTGACTTAGTATAAGTATGAATCAAGCTATCACATAGTGAAATGCTACTTTTCAACATAAGAAACCCTTTTATAATCGTATTTTTGCTCATGCTCAAATGCTCATTCATAATGCTTCTCTCCTTATCCATCAATATCTGAACCTGCTGTTTTGCCCTTAATATTTCTAATCTCACTCCAAGTAATTCCATTTTTTTCTTAAAAAGTTTCTGTTTATATTTTTCCTTTGCCATATGCCTTTCCTTTAATTGAGACGAGTAGTTCTGCATAATTTTATTTCGATTATTCACCTTATTGTAATAATTGTTCAATAAAATCTCAAGATCCTTTTTACCTTCAAAATTCTGCATTCCCCCTATATTTATAAAAAACTCTTGCGTTATTGTTTTGTCCAAGATAAAAAATGAAAAATTTGGCGCATGCATTCCAATAACTGATTCAACTTCATCTTTCCACTGACTAATCGCTGCCATTTTATTCCGAAACTTGATTTTTTTCAATCTAAACTCATCCTCTTCAGCTTCTGTATTTTTTTTCTCATATTTCATCATGATGATTGCTTCAGAAAAAAAATTTTCTTCAAGCTCGAATTCTTGTCTCATTTGACTTTCTAGATTTTTAACTTCAATTAATTGGAGTTTGAGTATTTCTTCGTCAATATTGAATTTTTCTAATGCGTTAAGCTCTAAAAGGCAGTTTTCGTAAGGTTCAATAGAAAGATTTTTGCATTTTGATGCAAGGCACTCTTCAAGATCGTTTAGTTCTAATGAAACTTTGATTTCTGTTGAGTAGTTTATGAGGTTTTGCATTTCTCGGATTGCTTGGCTTAGTTTTTCCTCATTATTGAATATTTTTAATAGGCAAAAACCCAGCTTGGATTGCAATTTATATACTTCATCTTTGTATTTATTGAGCATGCTTGTGTTGCTGACAATTTTCCTGTAATATTCATCTTCTTCTATAAAAAACTCCAACTCATCAGCGTATTCTTTAGCAAAAAATTCACAATTAGCTTCAAATTCTTCTCTTAGACTAATATATTCAAACTTTTTGATAAGGGACATTTCGTAATCTTCTTTGCACATAGAAAATGTATTTAAGAAAGAGTTTTCTTTTTCTTGTAGGCCTTCAGATTGCAACTCAAAAATGCTTCTAACTTTTTCTAATGTTTTGAGATCTTCTTCCAGGGGTATTAAAGAGTCAGTATATACTTGGGCTTTTGCCAAAGTCTTGCTTTCATGTATTCTCTGCTTTTCATGTTCTGACGCAAGGAAAATTTGATATTCATCATTGCATTTTTGTAGTTCTAATCTCAGTTCATCTAAATTCTTTTTATAAGTATCTTTAGTAAGTTTAGAAGTATTAACTTCATTTTGTTTTTTGATGGCTAAAACCTTGAGTTTTTGCTGTATATCTTTAAGCTGATTGCATAATGTTTGCTCTCTACCTGTTGCTGAAATCCTAAATGAGTTGATTTTCTGTTGCATTTCATCTCTTTCTTGATCTTTATTATAGCTTACAGCTTGCAATGGTAGAGCAAAGATTTTTTTTTCATTGGTAGTTGCTGTGAACTGTTGAGTAAGATTTTGAATTTCCTTTTTAAGCATTTGAATCCGTTGATTAGGTGAACTCATTATCTTATTAGTATATTCTTTTGTAATAATATTTGAAATGTTTACTTAAAAGAATTTAATAAGGTTGTATATAATAAAGTTAATATACTTTATTAGCTTGCTTTAGGAATATCATAAAGTGTATTTTAGTATTTGTTATTTAAACTTAGATGATAAACCTTAGTAAATATCAATAAAAGCTATCATTAAAGTGTTTTCATTACATTTGTGTATAATTAGTGCTATGTTTAAACCTTAAGCATGAAGGTAGATTAATGTTTACTGTAAGGCAACTTGCTTTAAGCAACATTTTTTAATTTTTGAAATGCCTATAAGTAATCGACAATTACATGCAACTAATTAACGTAGAATTTACATAAAAATCATTTCAAAGATAAATGCAAATATTGAAATAAAGCGATCAATGGTAAAGTATCTTTCCACTTATTCCAATTCAGCTCCTTAGCCACATACTGATTTCTACCATCTAAAAATACTAATTTTCTATCATTAATCAAAGCATTGCATGCAAATATTTCTGTTCCCCCATTAAGTTCACATAATTCCTCAACTTCTCCTGTATCTGCACAAAGATCATAAACTCTACTATTGCATATTCCAGTCGAACTTGATCTACCTCCAACTATTAATAAGCGTCTATAGCTTCCAGGGATAACAGAAAAGTTATAAAGCCCAGAAGGGAGATTAAATCTCATACAAATCCAAACTTTATTAAAAAATTTCTCAACTGAAGTTAAAAGAAAGCGACTATAGCCGCCTAAAACATAAATGCTTGAATTAAAAGATACAATACTACAGGATGAGCGAGGTATGTTTAAAGGACTACAGTACTTCCACTTTTTTCTAGAGAAATCGAACTTTTGGCAAATGTTTTGGTGGATTTTTTTTATGGTTTGGGTGTTTTTAATATTGCTCGATTTTGATTCTTGAAGATTTTCATTTGTGGTCCCTCCGATAAGATATAAGTAGTTTTTGTGAACTATTGAAGATGAATCTTCACGTGGAATGTAGAAGGTTTCATGATCTTTGTTGACCCAATAAATGTCTAAAGTTAAAGTATCTGTGCAGAGTTTATAAAGACTGGCACTAGTAAAAATAAAAAAAATTGTAGAGGAATCTTCTGCAGACCGGCATACTGATAAGAATTTTCCTTTAAAATATCCTTTTCTATAAGACATGACAGATCTTTCATTTTTGAACAAGGTACAGTTGTTTGGATTGTAAAAAAAATTCATATTTATAGAAAAATTATATGCTAAGTGGAATAATTTTATAATGGTAGTGAAAATATTAGAAGCTTTCTTTATATTATAACACACATTTCTAGGCCTTTTATAGAGTCAATGAACTTATTGTTCTATGCAATAAAGTCTCAAAACAGCGCCACTATATTCTATATTATTATGTTGCCTACATAAGCAAGAATATCTTTATACCCTACTATAATTACAGCATATTTAATTTTGATATATTATATACAACCTCCACACTAAAATAATTTCTTCAGCATATCTTTTTCTCGAATTTTAAATTTGCTCATATAAAAGCAACTTATTTTTCCACATTAAGTTCATATCAAAGGTAATTATTTTTATTATTGCTCAGCATATCACTAAAAAAACTAAAGATCGCTGTTCTTGCCGTCCCACTTGTATACTCATGTTTAGCATGTCCTGCAGAAACATTTACGCAGCCATTGCTTATTGGAGATACTATTTTAGTGTCAAGTGGCTCAGATGATTTAACCCAATCAACGCTTGTCTTCATGAGGTAATTCTTTTGTTCTTGAGTGAGACGTGGGTCGAAAGTATGGACTGAGTCTGTAAATGCTATAGCTTTGACTTTATTATTGAAATCAGGCCAATACTTTTTTATAAGTTCGAGTGTGCAAACACCCCCAAATGAATGAGCTACTATTGCAAAGGATTTGGCGCGAGATCTTTGAACGTACCTTTCCCATACATATAAAGTATGGGCAAATGAATTTTCACAGTATTTAATAATTTTTCCAGTTTTAGGGTCTTTATTAAAGTTGGGATTGAAAATAATTGTTGAATATTTTTCTTGCAAAGCTTGTTTTATGTAAGGAAGCATACTTCCAAGTTCTAGGCTATCATTGATGCACACTGACCTTGCCCAAATTCCGGCTCTAACATCTCTTGCCCCTTGGATTAAGATTATAGCTTTTTCAATATTCGTTTCCCAATCATTTGATAAAAAAATATTGCACTTATCTTCTCTGTCTTCAGGAATCCAGACTTCCTTCATACCTAATTCAACTTTCAACTTACTTTGCACATGCCCAATAACCAAATTTCCAATCCTATCGTATTCTGATTGAGTTGATAAAATCAAGCGTTCTTCAGATGCTAATTTAACAAGCCTAGACTTCTCATCAAATATACAATTAAACTCCTTTTTAAGTAATTCCATATAGTTGATGTCTATGTTTGCCTTATTAGTAGTTTGTTCAGTGTCTGATAATCCGGCAAAAGTTCTTTTCATTATTATAGGGATGATATATTAATTTGGTATATGAACTTAAAGCCCGAATGCTAAAAAATCTTTTATTAAGGGTTTGAGAAAGCCAAAAAAAAAGATTGCTCACTTAAAATCTCATCAATCAGCTTAAAATCTCTGATATCAAGCTCCCATCAGTTTCAACTAAACTTTTCACAAGAAGAGACTTAAGAATTATATCTTCCTTAATAATTTCTATATAACCATAATTAGTATTAGTTAGGAATATATAATCATAATAAATATCTTAAAATCATTTAATACTTATTATTGTACAAATATTGCATACCTTTAGCAAGATAGCATTTCAAATAAAACCAAAAATCCATCCTAAAATTATATATACTTAGAATTCTCTTCTTTTCTAGATATTCTTGATGTACTTTCTGACTTGTTGCTTTCAGATTTTCATATTTGGTTCTGAGCTGCTTGGATAAAGTTAACTTAGATAATAAGTCTGAATTTTTATGACTTATTTTTTAGTAATCTGGATGATGCTGATATGATTGTTTCTTTCTAGCTCAATATTGTAATCAGCAAGTTTTGATAGAATCTCTTTTTCAATGCGGTTTATGGCATTGAGTTCTTTTTTATCTTGAATTTTTTCTTCAAGGATTTTAAATTTAGTTGTAGAGTCTAGGAGTTTGGTGAGAAGGTCTTGATTGACACTTTTATTTTACTATTGTCTTCAGATTTAAGCTCAATTATTTTTTAAGTTTAACGACGCTTACTCAGAAATCATCGTGAAAAGCTTTGCCTAGTTCATTTTGCTGTTATCTTCATTTGTTGATTGGTTAAAATCGTCGATTTGTCCTAAAGATAAGAATTCTGAACTTTTTACAAGTATTTTTGTTGTTGATTCTGAGGCTTTCAATATTTTAACAGAAATTTTTCTGGGGATTTGAGGTTTTTGCTATGTTCCGGAACTTTTTTTAATTACTTAAAGCACTTTGTTAATCTCTTCGATACTGGCTAAGATCTTGGGAATACAGTCTTGGGTGATTGTCTCGTGGATTGGATATGATCAAGCAACCAAGAATGGCACTTAATTTCTATTGCTGAAATACACTTTTTGGATCTTTTTATATTATTTTGCTGATAAGGTCACAAGTTAATGGTGCCATAGAATGAGGGAATTTCAGCTTAGCCTGAGTGATGCGAGGGTGTTAAACCTATAACAATAGGTTAATTTAATTGTGAATAATATAACAATTAATTATTTAGTTCTAAATATATAGTGTATTTTAAGGCTTCATTTATATCTATGATAAATTTTCTTCGCTCCTACAATAAATTCTAGATCAATAGGAAAATATTTTATAAGTATTAAAAATTATTAATCGGAGGAATCTTCTTAATCAGATCCTCAATACCTTTTGATATCCAAAAGCATGAATCTTTAGAATCCTTATTCCTTATTTCATTATGCAGCCTCAACAAATCATTCCTTACATTCTCTATCCTAAGACTATTCTCTGAATATATTTCTCTTAGTTTGGTTTCAAATTTCTTTTTCATCCTATTTAATTCTTCATCTTTTCTCAAGGTTTCATTACGAAAAAATATACTGTCTTGCTTGATCTTCTCTTCTAAAGTATTAAACTCTTCTTTTAAAATTGTAAACTTTTGCTCAATTGATGTTTTCTGCTTTTGGATTTTGATAATTTTTTGATTTAACATGTGAAACTCTTCATTTGGTTCTTCTGTAGTTTGTTCGTATATTTTAGAACTTTCTCTTAGTTCTTGAGATGCTAAGTCTTTGCTGCTTTTAATTTTTTGTATTTCAATATATTTTTGTTCGAGTTTTGTCCGGAGAAGTTTGTTTTCTGTTTGCAAGTCGGAATTTTTTACTTTAAGCTCTTCCATTTTGTTTTCATATTCTTTTTGGAATTGATTTCTTATGATATTTCCTGTGCTTTCTATTTTATCTTCGACTTCTTTTGAGTACATTTTCGCATCTTCTTGTTTTTCTTCTTTTAGTTTGCTGATCTTTGAGAGCAGTTCTTTTTCTTTTTCTCTCATTTGTATGATTTCGATTTCTTTAGCTTGACATTTGTTAGTTTCCTTTTGGATATCATTTTTTAAATTAAGCACTTCTGTAGTGAGACTTTCACATAATTTTTTTGTTTCGGTATAGCGACTTTCATAGTTTTTTACTTTTTCTTCAAGGGTTTTAACAATAGTCTCCAGTTCTTTTTCTTTATTTAATGTGGTTTCTAGCTTAATTTTTTCATATTTTTGAACTGAGTCGCTTCTTTCTAAAAAAGTGTTTTTTTCATTTATAACAAGTTTGAGGGAATGAATTTCATGCTCTAATTTATCAATCTGTTCTCTATATGAGTTTTCTACAGTGGCTATATTTTCATTCAAGCCTTTAATATTTTCTTTTAAATTTTGGTTTTCACTTCTGATTTTCGAATGCTCAATATCGTTAATATCTACTGACCTTTGTATTTCTAAAATTGATTGAGTTATTTCCTGTCTTAACTGAAACTCCTTATTTTGAAATCTTTTTTTCAATTTCATCTCGAATTGTTCATATTTTTCTTTTAGTTCTCTCTCTCTTTTTTCAAACATATCTTTCTCTTCTTTCAAATATCTCTGATAATCTTCCTGTGCCTGTTTAAGACTTGCCGTAACAGTTTCAGTAATTTTACACTGCATAGTTAATCTTTCACATTTAAATTGAAAGTCTTCAATTTTTTGTTGTGACTCTTCAAGTTCTTCTTTTAATCTCGATATTTCATTTTCAGCACTTCCTGTTTTGCTAAAAGCTTTTTTTAGTTCCTGGTTTAAATGCTGAAGCTTTTCTTTTTCTTCTTTGTATTCAAGGACTTTTGAAGAGTTTTCTTTAAGTTTTTTTTCTAATGTTTGAAGTTTAACTTCGTTTTCTTTGCATAATAACTCTGCTTCTCGTCTTTGTCGCTTTTGCAATTCAATTTCTGCATAGAGATTCTGTTTAGTTTATACCTCGATAGTTTCTCGGCATTTAGCCAATAGTGCATCTTTGAGAATTGAACTACTATCTTCAACTTTGTCTTCATATAGACTTTCATTGCAATCTATCATACTTATGTGTGCCTCTCCAATATATTGACTTAGTTTAGATTCAGTTCTCGACATTTGAATTATTTATCAAACTCTCGAAATAAGAAATTCTAATATTTTATACAACACATTCTATTTTAGATTAAACATTCAAAATTCTATTCGTCAACAATATAATGACAATTAAGTTTAAAAGTTATTTTGTCATGATAAACCACATAAACCTTATGCCTTATATGATACCCCTCACTACATAGAATTTTTAAATATAGACTATTTCAACTAATGTAAATAAATATATAAAAAGACTTTTATATCTTAAGGCCTTAATGTAAATTATCCTATAATAATAGCTGGACTTCAACAGTGGCACTCTCAAAAATCATAAGCTGACAAAATTCGCAGTATCCTCTGCATGGTATTTCTGCAAAGATGATTAAATTCACTTAACATGATTTGTCATCTGGAAGGACAAAGACATAATATATACAACACCAAGAAAATACGGTAAAATTTTAACAAAATATAGCAGAGTTAACTAAATTATTTACTCATAGAAACTACCCTAACAGCCATAAAATGATCTTCAAACAAATAATCAGACTATATTTTCTTAATCCTCAATAAAGTTATCCGTAATTAAGACATTGCTATTAAACTAGACAACACAAAAATAGAAAAGTTATATATATATCCAACATCCTTATTACTAAAATTAGCGATCATATGAAGTCAATATATCTTTAAAATTTCTAAACAGTTAAAAATGGATACTCATGAAATAGAGTTCTCCAGACTTAAAACTCCGGAATCGACATAAACTCATTTAAACCCTCATAAAAGTTTAAAGTGTCCTTACGTTTATTAAAAACTCTTTATAAAAAACTTTGACTTCCAATTTGGCCTTCTACTGCCTCTCCATATCTTTTAATGCCACTAAAAAGATACATTTGTTGATATAAGGCCGAGCTTGGTATCTTATCTAATAATGAGTGAAATGATCGAAAGCGTTCTTCAGTCGAGGAAAAGAGAGCCTTTTGCAGAGCTACCATCTGAGTCCTTAGAACAAAATGACCTAATCCTACAGCATCTTATCGATAAAAAGCAGGAGTACCTAGAAAACCCTCTAGAAAATCATGCAATCCACCCGAGCTTAAGGGCGAAAATGGCTGAGTGGATGATTGAAATCATAACTTCCTTTGGACTTAAGCATAGAACTTATTTCCTGGCAGTTAACATTATGGACATCTTCTTAAAAACAACTCAAAAAGAGTTCGAAAGTAAATCTATGCATTTAATAGGTGTTTGTTGCATGATGATAGCATCAAAATTCAACGATTCAAGGCATATTACTATAGACTCAGCGCATAGATACATAAGCTGTGGAGCATTAAGGGAAGAAGAGCTTGTGGCTATGGAAAATGAGGTTATCAAGACTGTAACTGGGCAACTTGGTATGGTGACTTGCTATGACGTGGTTATTTCCCTATGTGAAAAATATAAAGTTGGAGCTAAAGTTAGGAGGACAGCAGCTACGATATTGTATTTGATACAGATGTATTATGATTCATTGAGGTTTTCAGTTAACGCTCAAGCTTATGGAGCACTTTTGATTAGCTTGTATACATTGAATCAAAGCAATGTTATTGAAGAGGTCAGGAGGGAGAGGGATTGCAATGTGGAGATCAGGGTTATTGAGACAATGCATAGTGGAATACTCAAATTTATGAATTCATTCCCGTGCTTTAGTAATCCAATGAGGTTCCTTGAATTTGAGTTTAATAGAGACCGCTCTGGCGAGTTGTTTGTATTTAGGCATACACGCAGGTTTGATTAGATTAAGTAAACTTTTTGTATGTATTTTTTACATTTTTTATAAGTATGGCAGATTTAAGTTAGAATTGAGATTTTGGAGGGATTTTGATATAAGATTATTATGGGTTTATAATGTGTATTATTAGGGAATCATGATTTTTTTAGAATTAAGATATATAATGAAGTAAATTCATCTAAAGAACTCTATAATTAAAGATTAGCATTTTACTTTTATCTGCTGATTCAAAATTCAAGCACTCGACAAATCCGTTCATCGCTGGGGTCACAGATGCTTTCAAGTAGCCAAATTGTTTAAGAGATTGTGTGTTGAATGTTATGATCTCATCTAAGTCTTGATCTGGAAACAAAGCTCTGAACATTGGAGTCATAAGCTGGAGATGCTTTTCAGAATTTGGTCTTAGCTTCGATATACCTCTTTCAACATCGTATTTACCTTCTATTTCATATCTAACATCTGCATCATAGTCATGAGCTAGTTTTTCTTTTAACATTCTCCAATATTTATAGTTGTGTGATTTTTCATCACCAATTTTAACGACTCTAGCACAAAGAAGCCTAACATTTGATGACTTTTCATTGCACATTCTCTCCATATCTTTTCCAAACATGTCTATAAACTTAATGTTCTCTATAACCTCAAAACAAGCTAAAATAAAGCACAGCTTGCTTTGATAATTCTCACTTAAGCTCATTTCCCTAAATTTTCCCAATAAACAATGCTCTATATTTTTTTCCATAAGCATATTTACCAACCTTCCAATACTTAAAGCAGCTGATTCACGAACTTTAGAAACTTTATCTTCAACTAATCTCATAGCAATTGGAATAAATTCATTAAGAACTATATCAAAATCATAAAGAGGAATCATTTCTCTAATCTGTTCAGCAATAGCAAGTCTAATTCTCCAATTCAAGGAAAAACTGCTTAGATTTTTAACAAAATGAAGAAAAACTACTCTTTTTTCAGGTAAAATCACATATAAAAACTTGCTTAACGTCATCAAACCCACTTGCTTGCATATAGAATTTTCACTAAAAATATCTTCAAAAATATTTGAAAGCTCTTTTGTTGCCATTTCAGGACCAAGAATTTCTCCAACAACATATAAACCAGCAATCAATGATTTTTTAGCTTTAAAATCCCCTTCAGTTAGCATAGTCTTAAAGGCAAAACTGAGCTTTTCCCATTTAGAACTACCTAATTTTTGCAATACCCCAGGGAAATAATATGCACCATTATATTGAAAATCTTTATTTGAAATGTTTTTGCAAAGCTCAACATACATATCAATAATATCATTTGGAACGTTAGTTTTTAAATTGCAAATGCACGGACCTAGGCATAACAATGCTGAGTTTCTTACAGAATTAGACTTATCGTTTAGTAAACCTTGATATATAGAGAGGACTAAGAGTTCTTGTGAAGTATTGTTTAGTCCTTCAAACATATGAATTATATTTTCGGCACATGCTTTGCGGACACCCCATATGCTGTCTTTTGATAGGTCTTTAAATATGCTTATGAGGTTTTGGAAACTTTCAGGTGTTTGAATTTGCTTGCTGAGATTTGGGATACACTCTGCTACTGATCTTCTAACTTTTGCTGTGTTTTCTGAAGCTAGAATCATTGCTTCCTTCAAAATAAAAGACTCGCACAGGTCTGAACTTAAAAGATTGATAAGGCTTTTTAGTGTGGTCAAAGCTCTGATTCTTGACTCTTCTTCTTCGTCATGCAACATTTTCAAAATCAAAGTTAAAATAGCAACTCCCCTATCGTCAGCACTCAAAAACTCAGCAACTACAACCACAGATTCGCACGCAGCCTTAACCACATCTTGATTCTTATCTTCCAGGAGCTTATCAAGTACAGGCACCAAATGTTTAATGACAGCATCATACATTTTAAAATCTGCAACAAAAATCTTTGCCAAACTTCCAATTTGGCATCCAAGTTCTATTCGAACTTCTATAAAATCTTCAACCTTTATAAAAATTACAAGCTTTTGAAGTATTGAAAATATATGAACAGCATTGAATGCCCCTAGTTGTAAAGCGAGATCATCTAATTCTTTAGTAAACTTAACTCTTTCACTAAGGTCTGGGGATAAAGAAAACTGAGATATTTTATATAAAGCAAAATCGATGGACTTATCACCAGTTTTTCTCATACAGTTAGCTTTTGATAAGACTGGGATATCTGCTTGAGGAGAATTATGATCTGGAGCTTCAGGGTTTAAAGGAAAACCAGGCCCGTTTATATCATCTTTATCTAGAAAGGGTCCTTCGTATAGAAAATAGGGGCTAGCTGAAAACTCCATTTCATTGCTCTTTTGTCCTAGCATTTTCAATTGGCTATGGTTTTATGATTTTATATGATAAAAACAGAAAGTAAGGCTTTGTGTGAATTAAGTTAGAAATTGATAGGAATTTTGATAACTATTCTAGTTATGTATAAAATATAGCTATTGAATGAAAAATTAGTTTTTGAATTTAAGTACAATGATAATTATTATAAGTTATGCTAAATAATTAATAATTGTGTAATAAATACATCTTACATGAGTATATACTATATTAAAATCTAAAATATATACAATTTCTTAAGAAACCATATATATAATAAAGCCTAGCAACTTAAAAATCAAATTCCTATAATTATATATCAAAATTCCTTTAATCTCCAACTTTAGCAACCTTTCCTAATAAACAATAATCCTTTCACACAGCCAATATTCCTCTATTTTCATTTCGCACTCATCAAAAACTCCATCTCAGTCTCCAATTCATATAATTTAAATATGAAACCTGAAAGAACTTCAAAAGTCTTGATCAGTACAAAAACTTGGTCACGAGACTCCTACAACCTTTTCGACTACGAAAGCATTGTTCTTAGCGAGCAGCAGCATCTAGCCGAGCAGGACTGCAGCATTCTTCGAATTGGCAACGAAGTTGACTTCCTAGAGCACAATCAAGAAATCTGCTACCAGCAGTCTGAGTCCCGGATAATAGCCAAAATTGAACTAAGCCCAAGGGGTTTCAGCATAAAATCAGGTAAAGAAGAGGACTTATGGAGAGTTGTGAACTCAGCAAGTTCTGGACATGAGTTGCATAAGAACGAAATTATAAAACTCGGAAGGGTCAAACTTCAAGTAACGCATTTAAAAACGAAAGGTGCTGAAAAAATCTCTATAGACTCGATCATTTGCGCTGAAGGAGGTGTGTGCCGTATATGCTTTAATGAAGACAACACTAATGAAAACCCTTTAATAGCCCCTTGTCACTGTACTGGGACTATGAAATTCATCCACCTTGCGTGTTTACAGACCTGGATCAATTCTAAGATAAGTAAGACCACATCAGGAGAGTCAGTGAGCTATAATTGGAAAAATATGGACTGTGAAATTTGCCAGCAACAATTTCCTTTAGCTATAAACTGTATAGGCCCTTATGCGTTTTTGGCGAAAATCGAAGATTCAGAATCCCCGTATATTATATTGGAATCAATGGAAAGAGATAAGAACCGGTCTCGAGGATTACATTTGATACAATTTAACTCAGAAGAAACTTTGAAAATGGGTAGAGGACATGATAGCGATATTAAGTTTAATGATATTTCAGTATCAAGGTTTCATGCTTCATTGACGTATTCATCGGGAAAATTTGTTATTAAAGATAACAAATCGAAGTTTGGAACGTTGGTTCAGATACCTGATAGCATTGATATTAGTGAGACTTTGACAATACAAGCTGGGAGGACATTGATTTCGATGAATGTTGTTGATGGGATATCTAATATGGTAATTGAATAATTTGTAATTTCATTGAAATAATGGGTGAGGTATTAGATAAGTATGAACTAAAAAGAGGAAGCTATTCTATATTTGAATTTGTTTGGAAATAATTTTAAAAGAGGGTGAATGCGTTAAGTATGATTCTTAGTTTTAAAATGTTATGGCTTTAAGTATATAAGTATTTAAATATTATAAAAGATTTAAGATAGGTTTTTTGATTTGATTAGCAATAGCAAAAATGAAAAAAGCATTTTTAAACTACAAAATTCTATTTCATATCACAAAACCATATTCAATTTCTGAATTTGACGTTTCGTATAATATCATTTTATTTTAATCTTAAACTCAAGCGATTTATTAAATCTTCAATACCACCTTAAATCTTATACTCATTATAAAACCTATTCCATCAATTATTTTTTCTTCATCTTTTTCTTCCTATTTTCAAAATTAATTTGTGTTCTTATCCTTCATAGCCTTTAAAACTCTCACATTATATATTTTATAACATCATGATTATCATTTTATCTTAATTTCATCATTTAACCTAATATAAATGTTTTACCGCCTTCTCTTCATATCAAAATCCCAACATCCAATTAAATCCTATAGATTAAAAATCTCCAATTCTAAATTTATGCCTTCTCTCTCAGCTTTGTAATCCCACAGCTTCAAGCATTTTGCAAGAACTCATTGCATGTAGAAACCAATTTGCATAGTGTTTTGCAATATTTTGATTTTAATATAAATATACATGAATTTTAATTGAAAGCAAGCTTCTTAATTCAATTTACTAAAAAAATGTTGGCAAGTAACCACTCAAAACTTGTCCTATAAATGTCAGGTAAAATTCCTATGAAAGAAAAGCTCAAAGAAATTCTCCAAATCCCAAAAGCCCTCCGAAGTCAAAACGACCTAGAAGAGCTCTCATCTTTAATAGGTGTATTTTAAATATAGGATATCAAGATTTTCGAAGACTATAAATATTCATCAAAACTTAAGCTTTTATGCCAGCATTTAAATTTTATTTCTTACGGCATAAAACATCAAATTTCAATAGAAGGTCAAGAAGGTGACGCTTTCTATCTTATCCTTTCAGGTCGTGTCGGTTTATATATAAATACAAACAAATATGGGAAAACCCGGCTTAATAGCATAGCTGAACTTAAAGAAGGGGATAGCTTTGGTGAATCAGGACTATTATATGGCGCTAAATATACAGCTTCGGCTATAACAACAACAAATGTTGAACTGATGGTACTGAAAAAAGAGGATTACGATCAGGAATTTAAAGGTGACGAAATGCTGATACAAAGAAAAATAGCGAATTTTTTTAGAAAACAAGGGATTTTCAAGCAGTTACCTGAGGACAAACTTGAGTTTATAGTCAAAAAAACTAAAAAGCCTATTGATTTTAAAACTAGTGACGTGATTGTTAAGCAAGGCTCTGCTCCTGATGCATTTTACTTTATAGCTAAAGGGCGAGCAAAGGTTCTAAAAAGATTGGATTTTAAAAAAACTCAGTCTTCTCTAACATCTCCAACACCATATGACTATGAATATAGGAACTTTCAAGCTAAAATTATAGAAATTGAAGAAATCGCTAAGCCTAGCCTTATCGGTGGATATGAGGCTCTTCGAAATCTCCCTTACAACTTCTCAGTCATATGCACAATGCCTTGTTCTGTATACAAAGTATCTTTATCAGACCTAAAACTCCTCGATCTTAATGAAATGCAATATTTAATCAATGCATGTCCTCCTCCTTTATCTGATAACGACATAAGATTGAAATTCTATAATGATAATCTTTGGAATACATATAAAAATAACTTTATTGATAGTGTGAGAAAGGAAAAAAAATTCAAAATAAGGTTTAATTTCAGAATGCCGGCAACGAATTGGCATAAAGGAAGAAGTTTTACCCCTGAAAATATGTTTGGAATGCCGCAAACACATTTGAAACTTGCCCCAATTGAAAGGATTATCCCATCTTCGCGAAACTAAGTTAGATTCTAGTAGTTTAATATTATTTAATTGAGATTTAGTTAAATTATGGATAGTTGGAGCAGGTGCAATTGAGTTTTTTTGATGATATGCACTGCTGTCTGAGGATTTTAATAGCTTTTTGATTTTCTTTTATAACGTGGATCATGACATTTTGCTTGTTACTTATATCTTTGAGAAGGCAGAAGACGTTATCGAAGAGTCTTTGGCTGTTGAGATCTGAGTCAAAACTTTCTAAGCTTTGGTCACGGGAAGATGGTCTTATCTTTGGCTCACTTCTTTTACTGAATTGAGAAAGTTCTGACATGAATTTATCTACTTCATCCCTAATACCAACACGCTTTGGGGATATTTCACTTTGACTTATATTTTCTCTTCTAGGCTCATAATTACTCCTAGTTTCTTCTCTATTTTCCATACCTTCAATAATCTTCATCAATCTATTCCTCGGCCCTATTGGAATTTTCATATCTGTTAAGTCTTCCTTTGTCAAATAAGGTAGATCTTTAAGACTCAATTGATTTTCTTTAAAAGAAATTATATAGTTTTCAAAGCCATTAACTGATAAGAACTCCTCAATATTCTCTGGTTCTGAGGATTTCGGCAATGAAGGTGTCCTGACCTTTGACTGTTTTGAATGTAAATCAGGAGTATTTGAAAAATTTGATAACTTAAGTGGGCTTCTCATGTTTATAGCAATTTGGTTTATGTGTTGTTTAAATGAGTGAATATTTGACCCGAATGAAGATGGAGATGGGTTGTGAGGAGCTGTTCGATTTCTAGGTTTTGTTGTAATTCGCGACGCAGACATTTTTAAATATTTCATAGCAGAAGAAATAGTAAAAAGTTTACTTTCGAAGTTTTTTTAGGAGTATTTAAAAGAGTTTAAGGGTTGGAATATATGATTTCAATGTGATTTGTAAGATTTAGGTTTTGAAGTTTAGAGACTTGGTTCATGGTTTTTGAGTTGAAAAAGTTTTGGTTGTGGATTTAATATTTTTGTGTTAAAATATTTCAATATATCAAACCAAATCCTTATACTCCTCAACAAAAATCTAATATCTGCATTATTAAAACACACCTAACAGTAATTCTCCATATATTTACCAAAGCCATACCAATACTATTATTCTACTTATTGATTGACATTTGAATTAGTCCCTACAACATCTATCATCCTCCCAGATTCAATTTTGATTTTCAACACCTGTTCAATAGTTGTTCTACATATACAGCATGACCCTTTTCCTTTCATAACAATAGTAGCACAATTTAAACATATACCTCCATGTCCACAAGGCATATATACAGAGTTGCATTCTCCTTCATAACATATTCTACATTTTTTATCAGGAAAAGCTAGATCTGTCAAACTCTTTTTTATAATACTCTCAGGTTCCCTAGGCACAGTGCTTAAGCTTCTATAGTGGATGTTTTCTCTTCCAATAGTTTTTTTTATGTCTTGGCTCATTGTTCGTGCTGAACGAATTGGCTCAGTTCCTATGTTGGCAGGTTGGAAGTAAGTGCTGCTCATTCTTACTAAGGCTTTTGGGGGCAGTTTGATGGCCCTAATGATTTTGGTTGGGAATCGCATAAATTCAGCTTGGGAAGGAGGTAATGGCAGCGGGCCACTATTACTTAGACTATTTGGAATAGTAATTTGCTCATGATGCACAAAAAAAGACCTCCACCACTTCAGTAGATGCACTTTAATAATCTGTGTAAATGCAATAAAAATCCCAAGATACACAATCCCCGTAATGCACATTCTCTGATAATTCATTCTAAATGCATCATGACTCATCAAAGATATTGTCAAACTTCCTACAGCTGTTGTATAAAACATCCAAACTGATGAGTAAATCTCTGTAATAGGTGACTCTTTATAATAATACGAGCAAATTGACACAAAAACTAGCAACAGTGCCCCAGTGCTCAAAATGGTAATACAAGTCAACACCATCCATAAAGGCCACATTGTAACAGTCCAGTCCATCTTAACAAGCCCATCAATTTTTAGGCCAACATTAAGGAAAATTAAGATCTTAACCCAATCTCCTATAGTCATACACTAATTATCCCTTACAATAATAGAAAAAAGCTGACATTGGTTCGTAGCTTTGATTTTAATAAGAAACCCTGCAAAACTTGAAAGTATTAATGGAATTATTGTAAAAAGCAACAAGAAGCCAGGGTTATAATAATACATAACAAGCATTGAATAAAAAGTTAAATTGCCCAAGGATTGAATTATATTTTTAGCTGATGATACCTTGGTTATATTTGAATCAGGGAATGTTTGATAGTTTTTCAAGCGAAGAGTTTGCAAAAGAAGCCGCTTGAAATCTAGTAAAAACATTGGAGTAAGAGCTATTACTAAATCAACATTGAAGATTATGATGAATTCTAGTAATAATAGAACACATAGTAAAGATAAGGAGGTTTCTATGTATTTTGATAGCTCTTTGGCAATAATTTCGTAATCTAATTCTTCTTCTTCTTCGCCGTATTCGGTTGGAAGGCGCTCGAATACAGCAAGATTGCGTTGAGTGTTGATGTCTTCTTCCCGATCTTCTCGGTCATCTCTTTCATCATGTTCTTCTTGGATTTCATACATTACGTTCATATTATTATTAGAATTCATTATATAATTTCTGATACTAATGCTTGTGAGATTTGAATAATGAATTTTAGTGGATGTGCTGAGAATGAGCAATATATGTGAATTATATAGGTATTATAATTGATTAAGAAACTATTGAATTTATATAAAGAAAATTAAGAAGATTTTTGTGGTAAATAAAGTTAGTAATTAAGGGTATTATAAATAGATATACGATTAAAGTATTTTATGTGAATCTGTATGAATTGCTATTGAAAACACAACAAAATCTATAGATTAGCGCATAGTTATTATAACAACATTTATATTGTAAAACCAATTTATGTAATAAAATTTATTGAATCATTCAAACATCAAATTGGCTAAAATATCAAAGCTAAAAGTAAAATTTCAGGAAATAAAAAATTAGTTACTGCATATTCTAGTAGCTCATATATGATTATTTTTCTAGATCTTATTTTAGGGAAAAATAACTCTAAATCATTAATACTGCACTTTAATAAAATAATACATACACTATTGAAATATATAACTGGCACTAATTTATATTACTACTTTGATGCATTTAACCATAATTTTTTGAGTTTTTCAATCTGCTAATTCCTATAAATAATCTTATCTTACGAATATTATCTATAAAAAAAGAACTAAATTATGGATATAAATGTTGTGAGGTGGCTTATGTTACGTAATGCTGCTGGTGTTTCTGATCCAAATGGTAATGGATTTCTTTAAAGAGCCTGTGCAATCCGAAGAACCCAACCAAGATAGCAAGTCAAACACCACCAGTTCAGACCAATGCGCTGCCCGAGTTGGCAGTAAATGACAATAAATCTTAAAGTTGAGGAATGAAACTACAAGTGAAGACTTATCTCTAAAACTTGAGCAAGTCCGAGTAGTAACCTAAACTTAAAATATTCAAACTCTACTTAAATATTAAAATAAGCTCCTGATATAATATTAAAGTCTCTATTTCCTCTCCATAATTCTTTAAGCCTCTGAGCTCTTTCAACATTAGTTGACTTGGGTTTTGGAACAAACACTGCATGATGTGTATCATGATAATGTTCTGGGATTTCTGTAACCCTTTTCAGACCTCGAGGTTTTTCTGGTTCAGGTTCTGATGTATAAGGGTTAAAAAATGGGATGTTTGCATTTGGCATTGTGTGCTTCATTATGTTCATAGATCGGGCTTTGCTATGGTAGTCACTTTGACTATTTTTATAGGTTTTATTAGTGTTTTCCCAATGCTTGGAATTAAAAGCACTGCGCTCGGTTGGGTTGACTCCAAGGATTCCTGATTTGTATTCGTTGGCTAAAACCCTTTGTTTTTTAGTTTCAAGGATTTTTTCGTGTTTAAGCTTTAAAAACTCTTTGTCTCGGTGCTTTTCTGCTTCAAAAAGTTGTTTTCTTCTAGAAGGGGGGATAATTTTCATATACTCCTCGTTAGATTTTACTTTATCTTTTTCGATTGTCATGAGTTCCTTTGAGATTTTCTCTATGTCTAGTATTGGAGGTGTATAAGATCTTTGAGTGTTACTTTTAGTTATTAGAGTATTGCTTTGGCATTTATCTAAAGATTGGATTGGAGGATTGTCTCGGTTTAAGGACATAAATGTTGCACTTGGTCTTATTGAGTTGTTGGAGTAGATTAAGGGAAGTTGTTCTTGGGGGTTAGAAGCTATTGAAGGCTTTTTAGATTTGAAAAACTTCTCGCCCCATTGGGATGAGAGAAAACTATCGAGGTGTTTAACATCCCAGGTGTTACCTCGAAGGACAACACTAGGTTTGTTGTGAAATTCAGGAATCATTTTTTATTTTGAAGGTGAAGTGATTAAAAGTGTTCTCTTGAAGCAAAATTTTGGAATTTGAGAATTGATGTAAAATATGAAATTGAAGATTTTAGAGATAGGCATTAAGGCGCTAAGTTTTAAAATCGAAGGAAATTCTATAGATTTTAAATTGGGTGGGATGATTAATGTATTCTACTCAGTATGAAAATTTAAATATGTATGATTACTAAAAACAATATTTTTGGTTAGGTGTGCAAAATAAGTAAATAAAATATACTGGTTATATTGAAGCTTGATAGAATACTATAATGCTTTTAGTATGATTTCTTATATAGCATCGAATAATTTAATATATTTTCGTAAAACATTCTATAATAACATTTTCTTTTTTGCAATATTTTTTTTTGACTAATCCATGATATTTGGAATTATATTCTATTTATTTTATATTGATCAAACATATTCATAATTATACGATTTATTTTCTTTGTGTTTGAAATAATAACTTCATTAGTAAATGGAAAAAACCAAGTTGACACATTCTTTCCACACATGCAGATTTAAGACCAAAAAGTCTACCAAGAATCAAGATTATGTGCTTTCAAGTAACGAGTCACCTTCTGAAATCCCTCGAAACTTTGAAAAAGCTTTCAAAGATATCCAAGCAGTCCAATCTAAATACATTAAAAAGAGAGAAAAAATACGTCCAAAATTAAACTTCCCAAAACCCAACGAAAAAAAATCATCTAAAGAACTCAAATCATTAAAAGCCTTTAAAGAAATCTCAAAAGGGCAAAAAATACTTAAAAAGCATAACTACTCTCCAGACATAATTAACAGTACCTATAAAAATCTCAAAGAAACTTTTGTATATTCGAAAAGCATAAAAGAAATCGTTGAAAGCTATAGAAAAATAGATAAACAAAATAAGACCATGCTAAAAAATTATTCTACAGAGGAAAAAGATTCAGAAAACAGTTTTAAAGTTGCTGATGATAAAATAAATATGCCTAGAAGTTATAGTCCTTTATATGATTTAAAAGAATGCTTTGATAAAAAAAATGCATTACGATGGAATGATAACTCAGAAATAATAACTGAAAAAATTAAGATAAAATCATACAGAAAATTAAAAAAACAACAAATGATAGAGTGCTTTAAAAAACTACAACTTGAAAGTTCACATGGTTTGCTATCATTTCCTAGGCACAAAAGCCCCGATCTCTAATGCTTCATATTAAACTCAAAAATTGTATTCTTCAAATTATTATTTAAATAAATCTTTATTCCAAAGTTTTAGTTTTTTAACTAATTTACCTTCAGTTAATAAGAAATGAAGCTTTTTATTGAAACTTCCCAGATGATTTCAAATCAAATATTGAAACTTCCCAGATGATTTCAAATCAAATATTGAAAATTCTCAATCAACTGAAATAATCTTATATAAGGCATTGAGTTCCTTGCATACTCTAATAAATTACTTCCATTCTTCATAGTCTCAAAAGCTCTAATAACTTCAATATGCTGAATTGGGGGGTATTTCTATAATGATCCTCCTTAATCTACCTCCCATTATTTTCCTTATCTTTAATTTCGTTTCCTGGAAATATTAAATAGTGTCCTTTAGGAACAATTTAACAAATGATACTGGAAATCACTGAAATCTATTAAAATAAAGCCTTGGTCTATTATCCTATCACAAGCAAACAATATAGTATCTTCAATATCTGTGCTATTCATCCTTTATGCCATAAAACTTTGTATTTTTCCCATAATATTCTACAGTTATTGCGAATTTATCTTCGCAAACTTCATCTAAAGGGCATAGAATCTAATACTAACAAGTCCATGTCCATTTCTAACGATTATTATTTTATGAAAGATTATACGATATATTATTTATTATCAATTACTTCCATATTTCATATATTCAAGTAAAAGCTCACATTTACTCATTTTTCTTCTTAACTTCAGGCTGCAGCATGCTGGCAAGGACTTCTTTCGAGTATCTCAATCTCTTCGTTAAATCTCTATTTGTACTCTCCATAGCACTACTAAGCCCATATTCCGACACTTCTCCTGTCTTATCTACAAAAACCACAATTTTTTTATCACTACACAGCAGCAACTCCGACTTATCCAAAAATGCGACTTGGACAATCCTATTACTTAATCTGAAAAATGTAGCATGAGACGTTCTCAACCATTTTTTCACATATATATAAGGTTTTTTACAATCTACAACCTTATTCTCATCAATCAAATGCCTTCTAAAATGGTCAAGCAGCTTAACTTTCTTATTAAGATCCTCAGGATACTCTTTAAAACTATAAGTATTAGTCTCAGGTTCTCTCATAGTATTCTGTCTGCATATATACTGAAAATAGTCTCCAATGCCATTGCATATGATTTTTGTTGAATCATTGAAAAAAACTCCAACACATGAATTGCTCATAATATACCCAAGACCATATTTACTAGTATAATCAACCCATTTTGTAACCCAAAGATGCTCACTAGATACAGGATTGTAGGAAGATGTAAATGGTTTTTTGGTGTCATTTTTCTCAGGAGGTGGGTTTTTTGGGAGGTTTTGAGTATCCCTTGCAGTAAAAGGCGATGTATTTAGATTGCTTAATGTTCTTGTTAAAGGGATTGATATTGTTTCAGCACGGCTTCTTGGCCTTGTTGCTGATAAAGAACTTGTAGAAGACTGAGTCATGAAATTTGATGATGGGGGTACCGCTAAGGTACTTATAGGCATTAAAGCTGGGATAGGGTTGCGAGTTAGAAATGAATCATTCAGGATTTGGTCTAGGTTTGGACGAGAGGCAGGGTCAGTTATAAGTATAAATCTTACAAATGATTTTGCATCTTCACTTAAAGGGATATGGTCAGGGAATGAGTAATAATTCATTCGGATTTTTTTGTATGTAGCTTTGATGTCGGCAGTTTCAAATGGGGGTTTTCCAACTAAGAGGGTGTAGGCTAGGACTCCAAGACTCCATATATCAACTTCGTATGAATGGCCTGTTTTTCCTTCAAGGATTTCTGGGGCTATATAATTTGGAGTGCCACAGATAGTTCTTTTACGCTCGCCATCGTATTCCAACTTAGCTGCTAAACCGAAATCACCCATTTTTACCTCCATTTTGTCATTTAAAAACAGATTTCCAAGCTTAATATCTCTATGAATAACTCTATGCGCATGCAAATATTTCAAAGCTGAAATTACTTGGACAATATAACACTGCACTTCAATTTCTGTTAATCTTTTCCTTCTTCTCATCAACTCACTTAAAGTTTGATTCGTACAAAGTTCCAACAAAATATACACATTTTCATTATCTTCAAAAAAGTGTTCAAACTTAACAATATTCTGATGATGCAAAGATTTGTGGATTTTAATTTCACTCATGAGTTTTTGCCTAGCCCGAATTTTCGTTAAAGATGCTTTTTCTATAATTTTACCTGCAATAGTTTTTTTTGTATCGAGATCTATGAATTCATAAACCCTTGCAAATCCCCCTTTGCCTAGAAATCGCCCTTTACTATATTTTTTGTATGTAGCTTCTCTATTTTGCTTACGAATAGTTTCAATAACTATTGTTTCTGAGGTTAGTGATGGGGATGTAGTAGAGATTGGAGATGATTTTTTCAGTTTGTTGTCGGGATTTGAGGACTCTTTAAGAATTCGATCTGTTTTTGAATTCATTTGTTTTGAATAATATGGAAGGGTAGTAAGAATATTTTTTTTGATAGGTTTAATATGATGATTGAAGAAGTTTTAGGATTGAGGGAGAGGGTGATTTTATATGGTGTAATTTTGAAGAGATTTAGATCAAGATATTAGCTGAAGTGGATGCTTTTAGGTTTTGGTTGGATGTTAAAATTATTTTAGGGTGATTAGTGTATTTCAATTGTAGATTTAATCCCATATAAATGATCGATTTGCGCTATTCTAAACATTTTTGGTTTTTCTATTGTAATATTGTGAAATTAAATGACTATATTATTGAAAAGTTTGCTATAAATTTATGTTGTAAATATTCAAATGATAAGCATAATTTAATTATAGATTATTATATACAACTTTTTAGAAATTATAAATGTAAAGGTATCTAGAACTCAACCGCTTTATCAACATATAGAAACCTATATATTAGTATATAAATTATGATAAAAAATGTATATAATACAATATAAAAAGAAACAGCAAAAAAATATCAATACATTCAATAATCAATACACACACCTAGCTCATCATCGTAGATTTTCTAATAGACTTATTTAATAACTATAAGCATATTCAACTTAAGTCAAAAAAAAAATACATTATAAAATGATGCTTCTCTTAATTTTATTAGCAACAGCTGAATCTTTAAGAGAAATAAAAAATTATTTGAACGTTCCTTTTGACTCAACTTACATTGGAGTTGCGTATCTAGGTGACTCTAAAGGGTATGGCTTGATTCTGAAAAAAGATGCAAAAAAAGGACAAATATTAGCCTCAATCCCTTACAATTATACTTTTTCAAGTCTTTCTTACTTTCCCCTATATCCTTACATCTCTGACATGGAATTTCATACAATTATAGCCGTAAGATTTTTATGGGAAAAAAACCAGCCTGGAACTTTTTTTCATAAATTCACTCAAAGTTTCAATTCTGACTACAACCTTGTTATTTTTTGGGATGAGCATTTAAAAAGAACTCTAACTAGTTATGCAATATTTTATGAAGAATATGATTATTATGGAAAGAATTGGGAAAAAGAATATGAGGAAGTAAAAAGAAGGTTTGAAGACGTACCAGAAGCACCTAAAGACATTTATAATCTAACTGATTGGAAGTGGGCTTACTCATGTGCTGTGGCAAAGACTTTTGATATATGGGCAAATGAATGGAAAACAGCTGTGGGCTTACAAGTAGAAGAGCTTGATAATACAAAATTCATTCCTTTGAATGTCCCAATTATCGACCTTGCAAACCACAGACACGTTCCTAAACGACATAGAGCTGATTATGTATATTATTTAGAATATGGAAATGGATGTTTTAGCCTTGTAGCCCAACAAGATTTTGTCAAAGGAGAAGAAGCATCACTTGAATATGAATATAAAGGTAACGACCACATGCTTGCTGTTTTTGGCTTTGCCTTAGAAAAAAACTATCTTGACACTTTCAATATAACAAAAAAAAGCGATTTTTGTAATGAAATCCAGCAAGGGGAAAATTGCACATGGACTTTGAAAATGTATGAAATGAATGATAATCTTTTTGAGTTTATAAGCAAAGATAAGAGTAACATAAAAGCACTTGTTGATTATAGGAAGGTAATGAAAGAAGTTTATGATTCAGCAAAGTATCCTTTGAGGCATATTAGAAGAGTTAAGTCGCATTATGGGTGGAAATATGTTATGGCTCTTAATTATGGAATTAGCCAAAGATTACTTTTGCTTGAGCATATGATGTTTGCTGAGCGGAAAATACTTAAGGATTTGGTTAGTGAACTTAAGCTAGATATGCCTAGTCTTTAAAAATAGTTTATTAGGTTTAAAATTTCAAAAATTATCGTATAATCTTATTTAGCTTTATGAATATTCAGTTCTAAAATGTTTATTTAATACAAAATTTTGGTTTTTTCATATTATTAGATAAAAAGTTGCTTTTTAACCTTAGTAAAAATTAAGCCTACAACAAATTAATAATCCCTATCAAATCATGCAAAAAAGTTAAATCGAAAATACCATCCCAAAAGCTAATATTCGTCAATAAATTCTTATCTAATCCTCACTTACACAGTTATATTACTATTCTTACTAAAGTCCCTGACATTGGGTAATTGATACCAAAAGCTCCCAAAACCTATTAGCATAGTCATCAGCTCCACCAATCTGCTTAATCTTTTTCTTTGATATCATATCCGTGCCATTATACGTTTTTATTATGCAAATCGCATAACGTAATTTCCCTCCATCGTCAAAAAAGTGCCTTGTATATCTATTCGTCAACTTCGCCTTATGATTATTTTTCAATATCGCCAAAAATAACGAATACTCCACAGCACCAATACTTTTCAATAACTCCAAATCATCAGTGACTATTTTCTGTAGCATGCTCCTATCAGCAAAACTTAAGTTCAAACAACTTTCAGCCTTCATAAAATCCATATCATTCTTCACAGTTCTTCCATTATCTTCAGTTGGAAACAAATCGTAAACTGCCTTGACAAGCTTTGATCCATTCAATTCAAAAATGTTGCATTCCATATCATCTAATATTACATTTTCTAGTATTATCGCATGGTATTCATCATTTCGTTCTTTAAAACTATAAACACCAATGATTCTATTTATCAAACTTCTATTCTTAGACGTTGAAATTAGATGCTTATATACTTTAGGAAGGTTGTTATTGATAAAATTCAATTGTTCTAAGGAAATTATTCTTAAAAGAAAGTTGTGGGAATATGATTGTTGCCTATCTTGAAAATCAGGGTCATTAAGTATATCTTTAAGTTCACTAAATAGGTTTTACTTGATGATTTCTGTTTTGCTTATAGAGTCTTTAATGCAAATGCTTGAGTAAACTTCTGGAGCATATTCAATAGCGGTAATAGGGATTGGGTTAGAAAAAAAGCTTGATGCTCCTCCTTGATCCAAATAAACTTCATGGGTTTTTGTTGCGCTAAAATGAGACTCGTCAAGGTTTTTAACAGTGAAGTCTTCAGATTTTTCGAGGATTGAGATTATTGATTCAATTGCAATACTTAAAGCGGTAGATTGATGCGGAATATCTTCTAAGGTCTGTTCATGGTTTATCTCTTTATGGTCAAGAGGGTCTTGATGGCTGAGAAGAGGCTCTTCAAGCTGATTTATATATCTAAAGTAATAAAGGGATATAAGAAAAAGGACAAAGCTCATAGAACTTGTAGAAATGGATTCTAAGTGTATTAAAATAGTTTCTAAGTCGTCGAAGCCGTCGGCGAAGAAAATATTTTTAGTTTGTAAAATAGCAAAAGGTAAGTTTAAGACCCAAAAAGCTTGCAATAAATGTTTAGAGACCATGCATTTTTTTGGAATACTAACTAGACTTGCCCATATGATAAAAGGTGTATAAGCATAGTAGATCCATACAATATGCATAGGTAAATATTTTTTGATGTCGCATGCTTTATTGTCGGAGTTACATAAAATTTCAGCAAAACAATCAATAGCGGCTAGGGATAATGAAGCTAGGATACTTGCAATGTTGTAATAAAAGAAACGTCTTCTTTTGCTTTTTGGCATTTTTTGGATCATTTCTATAGATAAGACCAGGGCTAAGTTCCAAGAAAAGAACCGGAAGAACATTATTATGCACTCATAGATTATACTGCCTGGAGACTTATCTACGAAAAATGTATCCGAGTTATCCTTGTCTATAAGTATCACATCCTTATATGCATAATAAAAATCTATGCAAGTACAGCTTACGTTTATCCAAAGTGCAAGAGATCCAGGAGGTTGGGTAAATGAACGATATTTGGAACAACACCAAATGTACAAAAGGCCACAGACAAAGGATAGCATACCTGGTAGCTTAAAACCATCTCCGTCCATATTAATTATAGTTCTATTATCCATGTTAAGTTATTAGTATTAGGGTAGGTTTGTTGGTCCTACAATCTCTTTCTTTAGGCAGATTCAGTATATTAAACCATTCACTGTCGCTGGTTATGTAACTCTTAACTTAACTTAGGAGGTCTTTGCTATTTCTTTTCTTTAGTGCCAAGATGATGGAAGCATATCTTTTATTCACCTTATTTTTCTTGAAGAATCCAGCTTACTTTAGACATGCTTGGAATTCCTTATAGTGTTCATAGCAAACTGGGCATTTAGTTCTTAATATGTTATGGGTGTTTTCTGGTTTGGCACAGTGAATGGATACTATTATTAGGCAGTGTAGCTTCCAGCTCTGGAAACCAATTTCCCTTAGAAACTATCCTCTGCGTTGATTTTGGCTAATATTTGGTGTGCTACCTCTGATAATTTTCCTAGTTCTATTATCATGATACTATATTAACTACTTATATTGAAAGAATACAGATAAATCTTTCAAATATTTCATTTTTTTGAAAGCGTATTCTCAACATTAATTCACTCATGCGGTTTGAGAATTTTTTCTTACTTGTTCAAAATTTTCTCCTTATTTTGATTTTCCTCTCATCCATAAATTCTCTATGTTTTGAGTGTAAACTTCAGGTTTATATGAATCAACAAATTCTCATTATGCAGGATAACCTCATGCTGGTAAATCTTATCATAAATATGATCAATATCAAAATATGAAGCCCAACCATAATTTCTTCGATATTTACTATTCTTTTTGATTTTTGTTTTCTCACGTTCATTCAATTTCAATTATGAATTTTAAAGCGAATCGAAATAAATAACACTATATTAGCAAGTCTAAATTTATAGTTTTTATACCATTAATATTTATAACAGAGCTTCAGCTAATAATTCTGAAGAAGTCCTGTCTAAATTTAACCGAAATCATCAGATTTTTAATTAATAGTAAAATGTAATACTAATGAGTTTAAATAAGATACACCTAAAAATGGAAAAATTTTAACAAAGCAAACTTCATAAAGTTTATTATATTCTTGTGAAAATTAAAATCTAATGATAAATTTGTGAGAGCTATTAAATTATGCAAATACAACTTTCGATAAAGTAGTGGGTCTTAGCCTATTTAATCTGTATAGTCTCATTATACCAAAGTCTATATAGAAAATCAATAATTAAGATCAGCTACAATAAATATTTATAAGGTTTTCATATAATTACTCAGTATAAGCCTTAAGATAACTTTTTATATTTTTGAAGTTTAGGGAATAAGATTTATTATTTGAAAATGGAAATAAATAATTCGATTTCTGAATCCACCCTGCCTATGATAAAAAACTCTCGAGTAGCACGCATGCCTAAATTCAAACGGTATTTCAACAACCGCAACCAAGCTCGGAATACAATCTCAAAGCGGATTTTTGAAAAGTCTAAACGATACTCATCCAAGCCAATAGATACATTCACATCAACTTCAGTTAAATCAAAAGACAAGCATCCAAACCTCATAAACCGGTATTTATTTTTCAAACCACATATTTCAGCTGCTTCATGGATTGCCGTTGATGCTAGGTCAGGGCGCTATTTAGATGGGAAAAATGAAGATGACGTTAGAGAATTCGCTAGTCTAACGAAAATTATGACTTGTGTTACAGCGTTACAGGAAATTCTAACAAGGAAAAGATCATTTGAAGAAATTGTCAGGGTTTCCCAAGCTGCTGCGACAATTGACGGGACGATTGCTGAATTGCAAATAGGAGACGAACTTAGATTGTGGGATTTATTGCATGGCTTGATGCTCCCTTCTGGTAACGATGCAGCTATTGCTATTGCTGAGTTTATTGGAAGGATGATTGATTCAAATGCTGATCCAATGTCATCATTTTTAGCGAAAATGAACCAAAATGCAAAAAGCTTGAATTTGCATGATACAGTGTTTACAAACCCACATGGGATGTCGACAACTATTAATCTTAGTAGTGCCAGGAGTTTGGCGGTGTTATCTTGTTATTGTATGAAACTTAATTTGTTTTGTAAAATTGTCAGCACGAAGAGATATGCTTGTAGCATTTTCAACTCTGCAGGGATTAGAAAAGTTGAGTGGGTGAATACAAATGTGCTTTTAGATAAAGGATATTGCGGAGTTAAAACTGGAATAACTCCAGCCGCAGGACCCTGTCTATGTTTCTGCATGGAACGACGTAAAAAAAAGCTACTAGTCATTCTTTTAAACTCCAAATCGATGGAATCCCGCTGGAGAGAAGCTATTAAACTCTGGAAGTACGCCAGTCTACATCTTTTGCACTAGCACATGGTTAAGATAAACTCCTAATAATTTTATCCTTAAAAATCTAACTATCTCTTCGTTTGTAGAATAAAACATAAGCCGAAGAAGACACAATTTGTGTTTCAGATACATTAGAAACTCTTGAATCATCCATTTCATACCAATTTGAACTGTTATGCTTTTTAATATAAGCTGTATAATGGCCACCTCCCATTCCACCAAAATGGTTAGATATAGCAAAGAGGTCATAAATTATGTTGGATTGAGAAATCGAAGACATTTCGAAACTTTCAATTGGGAAATCAACAGAAGTTGTGATTTTTTCAGTGAAAAAACCTTTTTTCTTGAATCGAAGCAAGTGGACTAGAAGGATTTTAGGTAATTTATAGATCTGCATTTGTTTGTTTGCACAGACATGATTTTTGCAGTTTGCGCAATACCATTTGTTGTTTTCGTCGAGTTTTTCAGGAAGCGTTGAAATATCTAAGCAGTATTTCAAGTCAAGCCTACCTTTTTTCTTGATAATCAATCTTGATTTTTCTTCTCGATTATGATTTACTGATGATAAATTGAGTTTTGTAGCGAATTCTATTTCAATCCCAAGCATTTCCCCAACGCTTTTCCACTTTTCTGCTATCTGTGCACAAGTTATTTCTAAATCACAATCAATTTTACACCCTTCACATTTAACTTTGCAAAACGGACAAAGCCCTCTTTGTTTCCTTGTAAAATTTAAGACAAATATTCCTTTTGTTTTAAAGTCCTCTAAATCCTGAGGCTTATCCTTATGGCTGTCCTCATAAATCTGCGAAAAATACTCACTGCATTGCTGATAAATGTCTAAAATCCTAGAGTTTTTAGGGACAAAAAGCAGTCTTGGGAATGTAAGAACTGATTTTGACGTGGAATGAATATATCCTCTTTCTCCACTTTTGCACACTTTTAATGGTACTTTTATATAATCTTCAGGATTTTCAGGGACTTCACTCATTAAAAAAGTTGTCTCACTTAAATTGCCTATAAAAGTTTCAGGCGGGATGATTTTTTTAAAGGTGAATTTATCCATAGTAAATACAATAAAATTGTTTTGATATTGTTCTTGTAAATTGTCTAATATTGATTGGATTTGCGTTCTACTGTCAACTGTGATTTTGATTTTGACAACATCTTTATTGAGCAAAAAGAGATAAACATTGACTATTATTTCTTCTGCGCTTGGGACCACAGCTGATAAGGTTAAAAAAGGATCAAAAACTACTGAAACTTTGTTACAAAGCGGACAAGTCAATGTAGATTTATTTTGTCCATACATTAAATCAACAATAATACTATCATTTCGCTCTTTAAAAAGTTCCCAAAGCTCTTCCGCTGCTTCAGCATCAGGCTTTCCTGTGACATCAGGTATTTCTTTATATTTTTTATTAAGCACACGGTTTAGATCTTCGTGAAGGCCTGTTAAAAGGAAACATAGAAGTTCATGAGAATCATGTTGTTGATATCCTGAGAACTGAGCTGCAAATTTACTAAGGACTTTTTTGAACTCCCAAGGTGAGACAACAGAAGAAGTTCCTTTCCACATTTCTTCAACCAACTTGGCATATGCTAAAGCTAAAGCTGCTCCTTTAGTACCTAATGGATTGTTATAGTTAAGTTCATCTCGATGATGGTCATTTAAAAAGTACTCAGTAAGTTCAAATGTATGAGATAAGCATTGTAGAGCTGAGTTCATAAAGCAAGTGTTTCCTAGGTTTTGTAACCCTATCAGACCACTTCGACCATATTGTTTTTCAGGAGAAGTTTTATATGACTTGCAGTTTAATTTATGGAATTTAAAATGCGTATGTTGACATGATTGGCTACAGTATTTTGTAACCTTGCATTGTCCACAAGCGAAAAGTGCTCCTGAACTTCGACAATTTGCACAAACTTCAATTTGTTTTTTTGCTATTTTCCATGTACCATTTTTGTTACGAAATTCTAATATAATGATATCATTTGGAAGTATTTCGCATTCTTCTAAGGAATCAGAGTCAGATAGCATTTCAGCTTTGGGTAAAACAATTTTTAGTTGTCGTTCATCGATTTGTTTTAGGTTTTCAGTTTCAGAAACTTTCCATATTTTGCTTTCTCTGCTGTCTAGGTCACTATCTGCAATTAATTGATTGATAAGTTTGGAAAGGCTTTCTTTCAAGTCAAAAACAAGTTTTTTTTTGCTTATGTAAATATTTTTATCTGGAACACCTTTAACTGAGGGAAGCATAACAATACAGAGTTTGAGCAAAATTGTTTCAACTTGGAAAATTTTGTCATTTTCTTCAAGGGAATGGGCATATCTGACAATCTCATGATCAACCTGGCAGCTTCTAGTAGCAATCTTATAAGCCTTTTCAGGAAGTAAAACATAATCTTTATTTTCCTGAAGATTTGATTTCAAAACCTTATGTGTATATGGTTCATCTGGATCCTGATATACTTTTGACAAGTTCAAATTCTCAAGTAAATGGAAATTAATAACCTCTCCTGGTTCAATCTTAGAGTTATTTTTATTATAGTTCTCCCAAGCTTCAAACCATTCAGCAGACACTATAAAAAATGTATCCCCTTCCTGATTTTTATGCACATCCAAAGTATGTTTAAACTCTCTATAATCATCTGTCCAATTCATCATTTCTTTTATTGTTTTTAGGTATTGTTTCACACTAGATATTTGCTGTTTGTCAGTTATTTGGGTAAGAAGCTCTTGTAGAACTCTTTGAGATGATGTTAGGTCATTTATAGACTTGTAAGCTTTTGATATGTTCAAATTCAGCTTGAATAAAAAACTTTCTCTTGAACCAAAGTATTGAGGCTGTTCAAGCATTTCTAAACCTTCATTTGCAACTTCGATAGATTTTTTGTATTCTTGAATTTTCATATAAGTTATAGCAAGTAGGTTTTTGCATAGCAGTGATGGCTTAGCTTCTTGAGATTTTAGAGCATTAGCGATCGCTTCTTTGTATTGACCCTTATTATGAAATTCAATAGCTTCATTCAAGAAATTGTCTCGCTTACTCATATTTACTATTTATTTATTTTCGTGTATTCGGTTTAATATCGACGTCTATGCCAATTAAATCTGATTCCTGAACACTTTCAATTTCCTTCATTGCTTTAGGAACCTTGGAAAATTGTTCGATCATCATATTAACAGCCTGCTTCCTATTATTCTCAATTGCTTTTCCTAAATTCTTATGAAACTCATGTTCTTTCACTGCAGCCTTACATATCTCTTTTATTTCCATAACATAATACATAATATTCCCATCTTCCAAAATCCCACCATTTGGTCTTCCCATAATCTTATTAAACTTCCTTATCATAAGTTTCATCCAAGCCTGAACTTTTGAATATTTATTCTTTATAGCATATTTTTTTGGAGCCACTTCCATCATTTCTCTTATCTTTTGTTGTTCTAAGTCTTTTATTTGAATAATATTCTCTTTATCATTATCTCTATTAGAAAACAAATCAACTTTTTCTTGCATTTCTTTTATTTTCATATGATATTTAGAACATTCATCTTCTTTTTTTTTAACAGTTTCCATGAAGCTTACATATGTTTGTTCTTTAGTTAAAAAGTTTTCAACCACTTGGGAAATATCAGGAATGCCTGTGACGATTTTTATGCTTTGGAATGCTTCTTCAAGCCTTTGAAATTTAGCTTGTTTGCGTTCAAAAATTTTATCTAGGATGTTGTACCAGAATTTGTGAAGTGAAAGGCTTTCTTTGAGATGCATATTTTTGGCACTGCGATCTTCAATAACAGCAGCTTCATACATGGTTTCTTGATGCTTTTTCCATTCTTCCCGCCTTGTCGCTAGGACTCGACTTTTTTCTATGGACTTTTTTAGTTCGAAAATTTGCGAGTTGCCTTCTTCAGTTTCCCCTTTGTATGTTGAGTGCAAGTCTTTAAAAGCAGAAAATGCTTGGCAAGCCGCTTCTTGCATGTGAAGCTTTTTCCTTTTTTCTTTCGTCAAGATGCTTTCTCTGTTTTCTAAACTGTTTGTCAGGTTAAAAGCGTGAATTTCTAAGAAAATTTTTGTTTTTTTCATCCTTTTCAGTAGGTGGAGGTAAATATCTTGATTGTATTCTTCTTCTATTTGAAGTCTGAGAGTTTCTTCAATATATTTTTCTAATTGTTTTATTTTGCTTGCGTGCTGTCTGTTCCAAAACTCTCTTTTCGTAACTTGAATATCCAGCTGTTTAAGTTCATGTTTTAATCCTATGACAGTTTTGTCACCACTTTCCATAGAAATTTTCTGACGATTAATAGTCTTTTTCAGCATCATTAGTTGCAGTGCATTATCACTCTTTTCACTCTGAAATTGGTTAGTTGGAGTCATAGAGCATCTTGTAAAAGTAGAGTTAAGAAGTAAATGAGGATTGCGTGTTGTTATAGCTTTTACAATCTCTCGGCTTTTATGGGCAAGACCTGTTAGGTTCTTGTTATCGGTAGACACAGATAATGCACGATGAGGGAGAACGTTACTTCCTTCCATTATAATCTTATTACATTTCAGGATATGAAAATATTTAAATGTAACAAGCTATATATGCTTATTAAAGGAATTCTAGATATAATTTTTTGTGCTTCACACCTTATCACATTCTAAAGGCTTTTTCAAACTAAAATACTTTATNCTTTTTGTTTATTAATTTGAATAATTTTTTGTGCTTCACACCTTATCACATTCTAAAGGCTTTTTCAAACTAAAATACTTTATCATATAATAAATTAAATTCCACTAAAATACAATTATTACTATTTATCTCAATCCTATTATATTTACAACTAAAAGCATATAAAAAAATTCTAATCAAACTTGAATAATAATCTCCCTCATATATGTTCATCTCAAATAAACTATTTTACTACATATTCCATATTCAATCACCAATCATTTTAAAATATTTAAGCCTCAATTCTCTTTTTAAACATATCAAATTCATATCTAAATACTTATAAGAAAGCAATATAAAATCATAAACCTCGCATTTAATAACAAAACACATCCACCACTACATATAAAATTAACCAAAATCCTTAATTGTTATTTTCAATCAAAAGTAGCCAAATTAATTAACCTTATAGTAACTATATTTTCACCTTAGGACATTTACAATGGTTTGCTTTACTCATATTTTTCATTAGAATGCAGTTCAAAAAGTGCACAGGCCAAGAAAATTACAATTCAATCTCATCAATTCTTGAAATAACAAGTAAAAAAGAGCAAAGGCACTCTTATCTCCCTTACTTCAGACATCGAGAAAAAAATAAATCTTCATCTATTGACAATATAGAACCTTTCAAACCAAGAGACCCTGATTCAGCAATTCTCCCTTCATTTAAATATAAAATCGACTGTATAAAATCACATCAAAGCCTAGCTCTTAGTAAACTTGAAGCAATAAAAAATTTCCCTAAGCCAAAAAAATCAGCTAAATATATAACAAATAAGCTGAAGCCAAAGTCTTTTAGCCCCCAAAAACTCCAAAAATCTGAATTTTACTCAAGACAACCTTCAATGATATATGGGAAATCAAGTCGAAGTATAAAAACCCCAGAATTAACACATAAGTTTGAAAATCAAAGTATAGGTTTCTTTCAAGAAAATGTTCATGATAGCCCAGAGCCTTCTAAAATAGATAAATTTCAAAAAAAACTGAAAAAATTTTATGATTATGATTTAAAAGATATGAAAAATATATATGAATTACATTGTTATAATCCAAAAACTCTTGAAGCTTATTATATTACACAACAAGAAACTAGTGAAATTATGGCTGAATATAAAAAACCTGATGATCAGAGAGATTATTTGTTTTTAGATACTATATTAGTGAAAAATTTTTTTTTTGCAAGATTTAATAGAGAAGTTAGGATTAAATTGTTGCAAATTTCAACACCTCATGAATATAAATCTGGGCAATTAATCGTCACTGAAGGGAATAAAGCTACAGATATGTTCGCGATAATAAGAGGGGCGATTGTTATTGAAAAAGAATCAGAAGAATGTAGGAATCATGTTTTGCCTGTTGCATCATTGTATGATGGAAGATATTTCGGGGAGTTGTCTTTAGAAAATTGTGAGAATAATGGCATTAAAAATTATAGTTCAGTTACATGCAAAGCTACAGAAAATACTCTAGTATTTGCTATACCGAAAATATGCTATAATAATATACTTTTAGCACAACTTGAAAATAGCTTGGATAAGAAAATATTGTTCCTAACTGAAACTGCTTTATTTCAAAATGTAAACCCATTTTCTTTAATCCCACTTGCAACAAATCTAGAAATTATAAGCTTTAAAAACAATCAAGAAATTCTTAAAAAAGGAGAAAAACCTCAAGGACTATATATTATAGTCAAAGGTTTTGCAATGGCTGTAACTGAAGGGTTTCGAATCAAGCAGCGTCCTAAACAAAAAGATCTCCGATCATCAAAAAAAGCGCTTAAATCCCTAATCAAAAGCCCGACCATTTTTAACAACTTAAATGAAAAAAATGATTACAAAGATCAAGAAAAAAACATCAATAGTCTACTTATGAAAGCTAACTCCAATAATTGGGAAGAATATCTCGCTTTCTTATCAACAGAAGAACAAAAAATATCAAATCAAGATAGTATTCTTGTTAAAGAAAGAATAGAGTATAGTATTCTTAAAGAAAAAGACTATTTTGGTTGTAGAACTATTTTAAATGCTCTTAATAGAGTAGAAAAAAATATAGAGCCAGCGAAATTTAGTATAGTGCCTCAGTCTGCAAATGTTGAAGTTATGATTTTAAAACCTAATCATTTCTCATATTTACCTGAAAGTTTGATAGAAAGTGTTGTTAGGGTGTTAGAGAGTTCTTATGAAATTGATTCACCTCCTGAGGTTGATATTAAATATATTGATAATATTTTTGCTGAGTGGATTAGATATAAAGAAAGCATTTTTATTGATATACAGAATTGCTATTTGAGTGAAAAGAAAAAAAAATTGTTTCCTTTTTTTAAGGATTAAGGACTATGGCTGTTAGATAAATAATTATATTTACATATTGATTTTTGAATGTTTATTATAAGTTTAAAGTAGTTGATAGTTAAGGTGGCATGGCTTAAACCTTGTCCGATCGAGGTTTGTTTGTCCTATGATCTCTTTCTTTGGGCAGATTCGGTATGTTAAACCACTCGTTGTCGCTAGTTATGTGACTCTTACTTAGCTGAGGAGTTCTTTACTGTTTCTTTTCTTTAGCGTCAAGATGATAGAGGTAAGTCTTGTTTTCACCTTGTTTTTATTATAACATAGAATATGATGATGCATTGTTTATATGCATTGTGTATGTATTTTATATATGAATGAAATTAATAAAAGCCTAAGCCTTAAAAATTTCCCTAAATCCAATAGAAACCCCAGCATCTTAGAGAAATTATGAAATTAAAAATCAAAAAAATGTGAACTAAAAATAATATACTAAAACTATTATTAGACATTAAAAAGTAATAATTTTCCATGAATATATTTTTTGATATCATTATCTTCAATACATCTAACAATAATATAATATTTTCCTATCTTAAGAAGATCCTACCTAAATTAGCATTTTCTAATCTTTATGATTTACCTTAAAAAAAATTCACATCCTTCCAACAAAAATAACTTAAAAAGCCCTAAAAATTTACCTAACCTCAAGTAAAATCCTCTGATTTTATTCTTTCTCAAGATATTCCTTAACCTATCATCAAAAATCCTATATAAAAATTAAAATTAAGTATAATAATATAAAATGAACAGCAACAAAGATGCATATTTGAAAGTGAATAACAGATACTACATTATGTACTACAGCTTATTACTATATCTTTTAGGCCATTCTTTAGCCTTCTACAACAATAATGGGCAGTCAAAAATTTTAATTGTGGGCATGGTCCTTGAATTTACCTTACTAGTCCTAAGTCTTCTTATATTCCTTGTGTCCTTTCATTGTATTTTAAGCAACTCAGGTTTACGGATTTCTTTTATTTTACTATATCTTATAACAGGACTTTTTATTATTTTTTCAGAGCCTGAAATCCTAGTTTTCATAGACTCTTCGGTAAAAAACCCTTTTTTTCATAGCTTTTTTACTTTGTCTATGTATATAAATTTAGGTTCTAGAGTTTTTTTTGCTAAAAGATTCTGGTTTTATGTTTGCTCTTATATTATTATTGCTTTACATACAGCGATTTGCTTTGTTGCTAGTGATGATAAGCCAGAAATTGCGATTTCTAGTGTTTTATTATGTGTGCAGGTTCATTTCAAAGCTGGGGATATTAAGAAACTATCGAAAAATTATAAGATTATTTTAACTGAGACTGAACAACTTGTCAGTCCGTATGAAGAAGCTAAAACTCCACTTGATGAGATTATTATAGAGATTAAACAGATAATGGAAAAGTTCAATGCTGTATCTAAAGAATTTTCTCCATATGTTAAGACTACATATAAAGAAATCAAAAATATCTTTGAAGATATACTCAAAAAACTACAATCGAATAATATTTATAGCCCCAGGCTTGATCTTGTAACAAAAAACATGGATCTAGAAAACAAAATTTTCATAGAACAAGAATTTTTCGAATCCAAAGCCTCATCGTTACTTTCACCTCCTGATCATATTCACCCAAAAAGTGTCATTGAATATAGCATAAGTGAGCTTCTTGGTATCCTCAAACCAATTGGCAATGAATGGAACTACAACACATTTTTCATTGGAGAATGTAGTAGGGCTCCAATAAAAGTTATAGGCGAATACATAATAAAACTGTATAGACTAGAGGAAACATTTAAATTTTCTGATGATAAAATGATGAATTTTCTTAGTAAACTTGAAGACAGTTACTATAATAATCCTTATCACAACTCATGCCATGCAGCAGATGTTTTATGTTCTTTTATATATTTATTGTCTAATTCTATAGTCAAAAAATATATGAACAGTTTAGAATGGCTTGGGAGTATTATTGCTTGTTTAGCTCATGATGTTAGACATCCTGCTAAAAATAATAGATATTTGATTATGACTCAAAATGAATATGCTATAACTTATAATGATATTAGTGTGCTTGAAAATATGCACTCAGCTACAGTTTTTGGTTTTTTGCAAATTAGTAATTGTAATTTATTGTCAGAAATGGGTTCAGAAAAGTATCAGCAAATTAGGAAGCTAATTATTGATATGATTTTAGCGACAGATATGGGAAAACATTTTGACTTAGTTTCTTATATGAAAAACAAATATAGTGAAAATGTAGATTTCAATAATTGGGATACGAGGCAGGATTTGTTTAGGTTTTTTATCAAAGCTTCAGACGTTGGGCATGCCGCTAAGAGTCTTGAACTACATCAAAAATGGTGTTCTTTAGTTATAGAAGAGTTTTTTGCACAGGGAGATCTAGAGAAAAGTAAAGGAATTCCAGTATCTATGTTTTGTGATAGAGAAAATACCAACATAAATAAATCCCAAGCAGGTTTCATAAAGAATATCGTCCTAAGTCTTTATGAAACGCTGAATCTTATAGTAAATTCTGAAGAAATTGATAATAATTGTGTTAAACAGTTGAAAAACAACTTAAAATATTGGGAAACTGCGAATTGTCCTTGGGTGCACGGTTCAACTGAAAGAAACGAAGATGGTTTAATTTATTTGAAAAGCTCAAGAAAAGGATCATTACCTTAATCAGATATTAGCTAAACTATTCTAATAACTCTCTTAATCATAATAAAATTATTTTATAATAAGAAAAGACATAAAATTATTTATCAAATATTGTTTCTATGAAACCAAGTACAAAAAGATTATGAATTAGTATTATATAGTAAATATATGGACAAAAATCATGATATTATTAACTCTCCTATAACAGGTTCACCTGATTCAAGTATTCACTTTAAAAGACTCTCTGAAAAAATAGTCCCTGAAGTGATTCCGAAATGGGATGGTAATTTAAATACAGATTCTGAAGATGGTCAAAAGCTGCATATTCCCCAAAGTGACAACGAAGTCATTATCGCCAAAGTTCAGCTTTGCCGAATCCTTTGCTGTTATGCTCCATTTGGCACAGGAAATTTCTTAGTTGACTGGAAGGAAAAAACTCATATAGCTTCTCTTATCTCAAAAGACCAAGTTGAATTGTTTTGTGCAAAAGCCTCTGATTACTGTAAACAATCAATGGACCATGTAATTTCTATATAGGCAGCAGCAGGTCGTAAAGTCTTTTATTTTAGCATGGTGATCATTTTTTTGATCTGTGTGACGATAATAGGTCTTGGGCTTAAATTCAAAGTTCCTTGGATTTCAGGGATCGCTGTACTTTTATTTGTATTTGGTATCGGGTGCTTTTATGAAATTATCAACAGCCGGGCTAGGAGAATTCATGAGACACTTAAAGGGTTTATTGAACTTAATGATGAATACACTCGCAAAGGGATTGAAATCAAGCCAGGACCATATGGTGCGTATATAGAATTTGCAATTAAGTCAAATAAAAGTGCGTAGAAAGCTGTGAATGTTAATTAAGGTATTTATTATATGCCTATTTTTATTTATTTACTAACAATTCAGATGCACTTTTACCACTTTGTAAGGAGCTGGAAGCTTTTTCACCAACTGAGAGGAGTGTCCGAAGTTGACTTTCTTTCATAGTCAGTTGGGCACCAGCTTTTATTTCTAATTCCCATGAGGCTATATTGTTACGGATTTGCTCAATACAGTGGGACTCAAAACTAGATGAGTTTAAAAAGGAGTTTAAGGTTTCATATAGTGGCAATGCTATATTTTTTAAAAACCCAATTTGTGATTTAGGTATTATCGTTGTATCTCGATCACAATACATCGATACCGGTTTTCCACTTTCTTTTTCAATATCTCCTTGTCTGAAAAACTCCTCACTTATAAGTAAACTCCAGTGCATATGAGAATCAGTAGTTTTAGCTGCATGACCAATATCAGAAGATTTTATGACTACTTTTAAAGCTTCTAATTTGCACTCTATACTTTCAAAATCTTTTATGGTATACATTTTCATTCTAAAATTCCCCAGGATTTCAAAATGTTTGCCCATATCTGTAGATAATATCAGCTCAATTATCCATTTTCTTGCAAGTAAATATTGATCATATTCTAAACTTTGTAAAATGTTTTTATCAGGATCAGACATTATAGAAAAAGTTAAAGAACTATGCATGTTTTCTAAGACAGAAATGTCATTATCTGTTTATAAATTACATTGAATGGCAAGTTTGTCTTGAAAATTTATTAAGAATCGGTTTGTGAAACCTGGATGACCAACATCATGAGCAAGATGTGATACAATTACTATTAAAATTTCCAACTCAGACAAACTATTACTCATAAATGAATTGCTGATTATATACAATCCTGAAGCTAAAATATCTGTAGCATGCATTGCATTATGATAAGGATTTGGTTTATAATTTTTTTCAAGTCGCAAAAAAAAATTAGATGCAATTTTTTCATCTATATTAAAAGCTTCATATAGATTGTATAAGTTCATAACATACTTTCCAGCTGCCGTTATTGGGGAATTTGTTGTCCTATTGTTTAAGTCTATAATATTTACATTCCAATTAACCCCAATTTGCTTTAGAATTAGTACTGCATCTAGGTCAAGGTTTTTTGAAATAGCTTTGTTTTCTACAGCTGACATACGAAGTTTACGCTTTTTTCTTACATTGAGGATTTGGTTGTTGCTCCAGCTTTGTTGGATATAGATTTTGTCTTCATCGTCAAGATTTTTTGTTATCGCTTCGATATTTATATCAGAGTTCAATCGAGTTCGGTATTCGCTGGAAATGCTTTTAAGGCAACTTAGAGTTTTTTCTATAGGGTACTTTAAATTATCTTGCATAAGCGGAAGCAAGGAATTGAGTTCCTCAATACAATCCTGCACTCTAAAATCTGGTCTATCATTTTCTACCGAGCTGACCATTTTTTCATTTTCTCCACTGAGAATCAGGTGCTGCTCTACAAATTGTTTTCTTTCCCCCAATTCACTTATATAAATCGACACCATTTGATAAATCTGACTAAGCCCTAACAGTATCACCTCAAGAATAGGTCTAGCTAAACCTTCACGATTCATAAACCTAAACAACGCAAACGAAGCTAAAATAACAATATTAGAAATAAACAAAAGTGCGTAACTCGATAAAATTTCACTATTATAATACATGCATATAGCAATAAGGCCAGGCAATGATGGGAGGTCTAAAATATTAGAGTTAGAAAATGTAACATCTTGAAAATCTGAATCATTTAGTATGAGAATTATGCTTGACGATAGATAAGTTGCATAAAGAAGCCAGTCTTTGTATAGTAGCTTTATCATCCCCCGACTCCGGATAAAAAAACAGATGCTTGTTGTTATAAAACAGGAGATAATTAGAACTATTTGAAAAATCATTGTATTGTTTAAGGTTTTATTGTGAAGTTGAAGTAGATAAGCTATCAGATATAAAATGAGGAGCATTAAGTGAAAAGGATGGATTGAAGTGAATCGGTATTTCAAAGTGTGAGTCTTGTATGTTTTACTTAGGGCTCTTATAAAACTCACTTCTGTTTGCCTGTTTCTGAAATTCAAAGTTAGATAGTTTATGTCGTAGTCCCTTTCAGTCCTATTTGGCAATACTGGATATGGAATAACTTTCATATTACTTTATACAAACTAGTTAATAAACTTATACTTAAATCATTGTTATTATAATTATATGAAGGATGGTTAATGATTTTTGTTTAGAGTTTGTGCGAAATTGTATTTTGATAGTGCATAATTTTACTTTAATGCAATCCACTCAAAATTAATAGTAGGTTTTATATTACACAATATCGGGAAACTGTAAAAATCCCCAAACTAAGACTAAATTTATCAAATCTAATAAGCGCAGTAATTTATATAAAGTATCATTATTATGTATTAAAAAACGTATGATTTTGATATCCTTTTTATTTATATTTATGGGGCATTCAATTTTGGTAGGGTAATCACACTATCTTTGTCTTTTTGGTATTAAAAATAGTCATTATGAATAGATGAGTTTTTTATGTAAATATGCATGATATAGGATGCCTATATAGAAAAAATAAACTACTTGAAATTGTAATTTTAATATGTGAATAATATATGTAATATAAAAGAAGATAAAGCCAATATATTTTTTATTTGAAATGCACTGCAAAATGTTTAAGATGATTTTTGGATATAAGGTAAATTGCAGACTTTAAATACAAATTGATTAATTATATCTTTTTGGGTAAGGAATCGATTTTACCCGCAAATGGCAAATTCGAATATTTGACGTGAAAATTAGTGAAATTTTTATTTAAATTAAATTTTAGTTATTGTTGTTGATTTAACTAATAATGTATCGAAATTATTTTATCATGTTTTCAAAGCATAGATTATGATACTTTTTTCTGTATATATTCATCAAATTAAACTTCTATTGTGTCTAGATTGAATGATCTAGTTGCCTTTCTTCTAAACTTCCTTTAAAAAGCAAACCAAAATAATTCTGTACTTTTAGTTGTGCTTCCATGACTTCAGTATTTATGAATTTACACTATGATTTGCCTTTATGATTTTCATAATCATAATCAGGTAAAAAAAAAAATTTATTTATATTCTCTCCACCATCACTAAAAATAGTAGATCCTGGTTTAATTTTCTCCTAATAGCATCAATAAATGCTCTTTGATGCACTTCAAATAAAAACCATAAATTTATGCTAACAAAGGGAAAATATATTTTAATACCTAAAATTCATATTCAATACTCATTCCTTATTCATAGCTAATTTCCTATTTTATATCAAAATCATTATATATTTTCCTTCAATATAATAAGCAAAATAAACTTCTCCACAGGATCCAGGAATTAAATCCAACATTATTTCTTATAACAACCTTAACTAAACCAAATATTTATTACAAACACATATCTATCATATGTATTTCATTTTTTACTGAAAATTATCTAATTAATCATCATACCAAAGCAACAAAAAAGCATCAAAATTGATTACTATATATATCAGAAAGATTTATATAAAAAAATAAAGGAAATGACAAATTAATATCAGTTGCAATCTATTTAGTATTTATCATAATAAAAAAAAATCAAACTTTTCCAAAATGAAAATTTGCATAACCTTATCATCTAATAAAAACTCTAATAAAGCTTCTCACCTAAAAGCAATCCTAACACAAACTCATAAGCTTACAATAACTCCCTATATCTCAACCTCCCAATACTAAACCAAATTCTATCCGAATCCAACCTTCAAAATCATTTTATTTTTATATTAACATGCTAATAAAACTTACCAAAATCTTAAACTTCTCAAACACTGCCATTTTAATCCTTCTAGTACTTTAATTAACAAAGGAAGAAATATTGTCACAAAACAACTTACATGTTTTCTCCAGCTTTTCTCCTAGCCTTCGAAGCCTCTTCCGAATTAACTAATTATTTCTTACCTTGAGTTGCTCTTTATACATCCTATTTTGTAATTCCATATTATCCTCAAAGTCCATAATTGTATTAGTGCAGGCTTTTGGATTTTTATTATCTTCACATCTCTGTTCTACTCTTTTTAACCCCGCCAAATCTTCAATCGTCTTACTTTTCCGTACTTCAAAAATCTCCAACAAATCTATAATATCCTGTCTATTCTGCTTATTCTTTTTTTTCTTCTGGTCAGCAATATCTTTCATATAAGCATATATTTGAGGGAATTGCACTATGACTTCATTAAAAAGTTGTGCGGACATTATAAGCATTTCGCAAACTTTTAAAGTTATAGCACCGAATTCCCGAGAAGATCTTTCAATAAGGCCGATTTCGCCGAAGTAACTCCCGGCGATGACGGTTTTAAACACCATATTTCTCTTGCTAAAGACAAAAGCAACACGTCCTTTCATAAGAAAATACATTTCATCAGGGTAGTCTCCTTGAGAAAATATTTTTTTTCTAGCTTCATATTTATAGTATACAAGCCTTGGGACAAATTCTGATATAAAACTTTTATCTTGTTGGTTCAAAAAAAAAATCCTATTGACTTCACCTTTATACATAGAAAGGCTCATTTTGTATTTAAGTTTTTTAGGGATTCTCATAAGAATACCAAGTCGTTCATCATCATCAAGTATTAGATGTTCATAGTAAAATTTGATTTCCCTACTCATTTTTTTCGACATTTCTTTAGCAAGAAAAGTGTCTTTAGAAAAAAGAGAGACCATTTGCATACGGGATTTTAATAAAACTTCTTTATGGTCAATTGACGTTAATAATGTTGTCATGACCCCTAAAATAAATGAATAAAATCCGATACCAACTAGTTCTAAGATGATACATACAATCATTTCGATTTTGGAATGTGCTGAAATATCTCCAAAACCTACAGTCATTATGGTTGTTACAGCAAAATACACACCTGTTAAGTATTTTTCACTTGAAGATTTTTGTAAGTAATTATAACGAAAAAGCCAAGTTGTTGGACCATTGTTTTCTAATCTTGGGATGAAATTCCATATGCATGAAGTGAAATGAATGAGCATTAGTATTAGAATAAGCCCAATAATTAGTCTGTTTAGAGCTAAATAAGTGGCACGTTGGCCATTGGAAAAACTTTCAAGAATTTTGTTTAGTTTTAAAGCTTTGAGAAGTCGGACCATTCGCGCTAGACGGAGAAGTTTTATGTAGCTGTTGACTTTATGGCTTGAATTCATAAGGAGGTTGAAAGGGATTATAGCCAGTACATCAAAGAAGAGCATCCCTTTCATGTAATTATACAAAATTTTTGACCGGCTGACTATCAACTTGCCTTGTTTGTCGCTAAAAGCTAGACTGCTAGTGACTATTATATCAAAGCAATAGATAATATCTATTAATGTATCGATTATGAACCACCCTTCACCTATCACAACTTCTTCGAATGCAAGAACCCAAGGCATTACAGTGCACGTATATACAAGAGCAAAAGCTAAGACAATATTCCATACTTTATAAAATAATGAATATGGCAATATCACGCATTTCCTCTCAACCTTAACAATGTTCTGTTTCTTTTCAGCTTTGCTGATTAATTTAGTCTTCATTATCCTAGGAAGATTCTGTTTGTAGTTCTTACTTCCATCAAATAGACTAGACCCTGTGCCATAAATCCTTATCTCTTTGATAATATTACTCCAAAACATAATACATTTTAGCTTAAACTTTGCTCTTTGGAAAGTCTTATATACAGTTTCGCTTCTAACATTTTTCGATAATATAAAATCTCTTCTTCTTGATGTCAAACTTAATGAATAGTTCTCAGTTCTGTGTGGTAGAGCTAAGAGTTGTTGGTTTCTTGCGTAAAATTGTTCATTATTCATTTTTATATTATGTTTAAATAGATAGTCCTAAGTACAGGAAAATGATAGTAAGGATCGAGGTTTATGTGCATGATGACATTTTTCATAAGAAAAGCCTAGTAATTGATTTGGCCATTAAGAATTTACTTTGCATAGAAGATTTTCTTAAAGAAGCAAATTATATGAAATGCAAACTGAAAAGAATTAATCAGTCCTGACCTTAAAGCTAACTCCTATCAATAAACCCTACACTTATTATAAACCCTTTATTCAATAAACCTCTTTTATATATTCCCATAGTTGCCATTATCATTCCGCACATAATTTAAAATCTAATCTACTTTGCCTATCCAACTATTTATGATCTTTTCGTCCTTAAAATTTACACACAAGATCTAAAACTTTAATTTTACATACAAAAACTTATATCTTATATTTTCTTAAACATTATTAAATGCCAAAAGTCAATCACAGCTCATTACTGTTCAGTGAGTTCTCTCCAGGATAATCACATTCTGAAAACCTTGGGGTAATACTAACCACCGACTTATTTTTTTTCCTTTTCGCATACTTTTTCCAGCTTAAAAATACATTTTTCATATACAAAATGCTAAAAAACAAATTCTTCGGCCCTCGATCCCCTGATAATTCATTTAATTGTACTCTAGCTTTATCCCTTAGTCTCTCAAGTCTACTATTTGTTTTTATTTCTTCCATTCTTAATAATTTTCCTGCATATGTTAGTCCTCCTTTACAAACTTTTTTACCATATTTTCTTTTCATTAACGCAAAAACAACATCATGATAATAGTAATGATCGTCTGAGCTTTTTATATCTAAACTTCCTATGAATTTTATTATTTGAATGCGAGTTATGTCCTCTTTAAAATCAGCAAATATTGGCCCATATTCACTAATAAAGTTTATAAGTTTTTCACGATCAACACGGACACCAAAAGTGTCGAAAGAATAGATGGACCAGCATCTGCGGAATTTTTTTATTTCTTTGTTGAAAATTTGTAGGGCACTGTCAGTGTTTTTTGATTGCTCTTCGTAGTTTTGAATGATTACTGAGACAAAAAGTTCAAGGACAACGAAATCAACCAAGGTTAAAAAACTAATAAAATACAAATAATAAGCCTTAGACCCCATTCCATATGCACAATCATACATAATACTCGGGTAATCCTCTCCTGTAGAAATCCTCCAAAGTATCAACATCGAAAACCCGAAATTGCTGAAATTATAATAATCTCCCAAAATTATCCTCCCTTTTTTTATTGTATGGAACAAATAAGATCCTAGCACTGCATATATAAAAAATATCAGCAACAATAAACCTAAAATATTCAAAATTGCCGGCAACGCATATCTTATAATCATCAGCAAATCTTGTAACGATTTCAAACTCTTAACCAATCTCAATAACCTAGCTATCCTCAACACTCTCAACACCCTAATAAGCTGAGGAAAACTCCTTAAAAACTTTATATTTGACCCAACAGAAAACTCTATAGTTAAATCAACAGTAGAAGACAGGGCAACAAAAAAATCAAACTTATTCCAATTGTTTTTTATATAAAGCAAAAATCCAAGTCCAATAATTTTAATCCCAGCTTCTGTTATAAAAATAAACGTCAAGGCCAAATTAATATTTTCTAATACTTTTGTATAAGCTGCTGAAGAACCTTCATAAGGCAAAGCCATGACAAGCATGTTTATCATGATTACAATCATCATAATAACTTCAAAAGCTTTACTTTTAGCTAAATAAAAAAAAAAAGCTCTTGTCTTGTTTTGTGGAGCATGTGAAGCTTCAACTGAAGGTTTTGAATCAAGAATCATTTTCTGTAACTCAGTCCAGTTCATTTGTTCTTTAGATAATATCAATGCTGCCATTGAACTTTGGTCTTTTTTAGCTTCAGTGAATTTGTCAAAGACTACAGCTGTGAAAAGATTGACTAGGAAGAAGTTCCCTATGACAAAATACACTATATAAAAATAAGCCATTGGAGGATTAGCATTAACCATTGGAGCAATCCCAGCATCTACAGCATCAACTCCTTCAAACATCCTATTAGGCCAAGATTCTTGAGACATTACAATAAATAAAGTTACCATAGCTTCAAATACATTATCGAAATTAGCATTTTTGTTGACCCAATTATAACCCATTGTATTACATTCTGATTCAGTATTAATAAGATTGTTTTCACAATAATAAAGCTTACCTCCTAATAATGATACTCCTAATATAGCAAAAACTAACCAAATTATAATAATGACTACAAGGACATTTAAAATAGCTCTTAAAGATTCAATTAGGGCTATGACTACAATTTTCATAGAAACATTGTGGTTTATAAGTTTCAATGGCCTAAGTCCTCTAAGAAGTCTGAAAACTTTGATAATAGGAATGTTTACTGAGGTTACAGAGGCATCGATAAGACTAAAAATTATAATGATTAAGTCAAGTTTGTTCCAATTATCTTTAATATATGAACCTTTAGAAGCAAAAAAACCCATACTTATAGATTTGAGAATTAGTTCTGTGCAGAAAAGTCCAGTGAAAATATAGTCAGCGATATCTGAGATAGTTTTTTGTATACTGTCATTAGGTATATCAAGAAGATAAGTATCCCAAACTAATTTGATTGAATTTATTATGATGATTGTTAAGGTTACAGTTTCGAAACGTGGATGTGAGACAATTTTGTAACAGGATATGCGGATTTGGTTGGATTTAGAAAAAATGTAGTAGCTTTTTTTGCATTGGATATCTTCGAAGCTCATGAAATCTTTTTCAAGAGGGGTTGCTTGAATCTGGTCAAAGTCCTCGACGAAGCTTGTGTTTTCAGATTCGAACTCATCAAGGATTTTGAGGTTTTTTCCATATTTCCTTTTAACAATATCAAGTAACTTATTTTCAGTTGTTTGCTCGCTATTACTTGAATCATCCTTATCCTCACTAAAACTTTCTATCAAAATAGCCAAAAACAAGTTCAAAAAAATAAAATTCCCAATAATCACCCAGACAATTAAAAATATGCAACTAGCCGGGCCAGCATTTGACCTAAGCGAACTAGTTAAAATATCATTCCAGTTCTCAGTAGTCAGCACTTGAAAAGTTGTGACAAAAGCCCAATGAAATGAGTCAAAATTACCTCTTGGTGTCCCTTCAGGAAAATTAAACTGCCCTCCATATATTTTCATACCAATCAAACTGAAAATTATCAAAAACAATATAAGCAAAAGAAACAAATACCCGAAATTTGATAAGGATTTCCCTATAGCTCTAACTATATGGGCCATTGATTTTAAATATCTGAGCAATCTGACAACTCTTAAAACTCGAAAAATTCTGAAAATCCTAATTGCTCTAAATGCTGAGATTGCTGATGTACTTCCTGATAAGAATGAGATTTCTATAATACTTAGTATAACGACAACTGTATCAAAATAATTCATTCGATCTCTTAGATAATCTTTTAAACCAAGGCCGATTATTCGGATGAAAAGTTCTACAGCGAAAAAGTATGTGAAAAAATTGTTCATTAAGGTTAAGGTACTGGAGGATTCATTAGAAATCCCATAGTGATCTACTGAAAGGCAGGCTGTGTTAAATATAACAGCTAAGGTTACAATATTCATAGTGTGCTTGTATTGGATAAATTTTTTAACAATATATGCGAATTTTTCATAATTAGACATCCAACCTGAAGTCCAAATCTTATATACCATCCCTTCAAGGTTGCCTATATATATCGGTTCATTCGACTTAAGCACATCATTCCCAGACCATTCCCCAATAACATGTTGGTTTTCTTCATCCTGTAATTCCACATTCTTTACATACTCCTTAGCACAAATCTTCAAACTTCTAAAACTCTTTTTAACTCCATATAATTTCGAAAGGGCACTTTTTAATTCTTTAACCGAATAGCAAGAGTACTTTTGCAGTAAATCTTCATAATTTTCATTTTCAAACTTAGCATGATACCTAAACAAATACATCACATTATAAACAGGAGGTTTATCTTTAACAACTACATCAATAGAAGAATTAGATACAATATGATAATATTCAGATATCAAAGGTGTAAAATTATTATCATATTTCCCTGTATAATTTGATAGAAAATCTTGTTTAATAGTCAAAGCTGTGCGAATACGTCTTAAAGCATGCTTAGGTTGAGTGCTAAAAGGTTGATATGATAAGAAAGGTTCAGAATTTGAGCTTAAAGACTTAATTCCTCCAACATCATCAGCTGCAGTAATCGACCCTCTTGTTTTGTTTTCTATATTTTTTAAACTTTTATCACTATGCTTATAACTGGGTAAAGGGCTGAAGTCATCAAGATCATCAGGAAGTTTTGGATTAGCTACACAAGAATTGTCCCATTCAATTGAGTCAAAACTTTCGATTTCAAGGTTCCAAGGCTGTCTGAAGTTTAGATTTTTTGCAATGTTTTTGATGTTGTTTGGACGAAGCTTTGAAAATTTGAGCTTGAGTGATTGGGATTGTCTTGACTCAAAGTTTTCACCGTAGTTTTTTGATAATAGGTCGGCTTCTGAGTAATTTTGTGTCCTTTTACGATGTGTTGCCTTTGTTTTTGGTTCATTTTCGATTTTTGGTTCTTCGTCTAGAAATTCTAAGGTTACATGGTTTTTAGAGGATTCCTGGCCCATGTGCATTGCGTCGGTAAAACTTGAGGTTATGATGGCTAAGGATAAATTCATGATGAGATTTGCCCCGATAAAAACTAAAGGTAGGTAGAAAATTATGGAAAAATAACTGAAGGAACGCTGATTCCACTCTAATATCTGTGTCCAACCTTCTAAAGTAAGTATTTGAAATATCATCACCATACTGATCAAAATATTATCAAAACTCGTTGCCCCATTATTCGGATTATCTAAACCAGCCGCACATATATACCCTTCTAAGCACTCAGAATCCCCACACGGGATCTGATTATAAAATGTGCCTTCCTCAATACTAATGCACCTCTGTTTCAAAGTTCCACTCCAAAGCTGTAGCCCGGCAATAGAAAAAATCAACATAAAAAAGAACAGGACGACAAAAGCTGACATCAAAGGTTTAAAAGACTGAAACAGGGCTAAAAATAACGCTCGAATCCCTTTAACTGAAGAAATACTTCTTAATGGTCTTAAAATCCTCAAAGTTCTCAAAGAGCTTAATTTAACATCAGTTCCGCCAATAGAGCTTATCCATGCACTTATAATAATAATAAAATCCAAAACATTCCATTTGTCTCGTAAATAGCTCCCTTTAGTAAACACAAACCCAAGAGCAATAATTTTAATCATGCATTCAGCTGTATAAAAATATATAAAAAACTCTTCAATAATAACAAACTCCGAACCCACCTGGTCATTTGGGTTTTCAAGAGCTAACACAACAGTGTTCATTAAAATCACACAAATCACTATAAACTCAAAAACTTCACTTCTAACAATGCGTAAGCATAGCTCGGATATTGAATACCAAATAGTTAATATCGCTTTTCTGATTTCTAAGAACCAGTATTCATCATGATATTCTTCTATAAGTTCTAGCTTCCTTTTGAACCGAATCTGCACATACCCTTTTAAGTCTTCTATTTCTTGTAGAGTTTTAGTTTCAGTTTTAGGACTTTCAGGTCTATCGTCTTTGAGTTTTGAGTTCAGTAAGGAATTTGCCCTGAATTTCTCGGATGTGGGTCTGAATGAGTCTTCTTTGTTTGAAATAGTCTCATCCATCAAAGGTGTATACCTGAATGTGGGAATTTGTATTTGAGATAGTATATTAGGAGGAGTTTTAATATCTGAGAGGTAACTTGTTTCTTTTTTGTAAGGGTAAATATCATATATGGTGCTTTGATCTTCACCTATTTTGCTTCCCATTTACTTAATTTTTTATAAAATATTAGGAGGAATTTTTCACAGATTTTTGTGTTTGGAATATGGTTTGTTTTGCATAAGATTGTGAAACTTTTTTATGATGATATGGATTTCGAAAAGATATTTTAAGATTGATATACCTTCCGCTAGAATCAATGAGGGATGAAATAGAGTTTGAGAAGTGAGATGATGAATTTTTTTTTACTGGGATTTAAATAGGAGTTTTTGGATTTTTAGATTTTATGGAGATGGATGAGTAAGATTAGATACTGGGTGTTTTGTAACAGCAATTATTTTTGGATCGCTTGAATGTTAATGATTTTATTTTTAGTATGCCAAGAAATGGAGATAAAAGATTAAAAGATATTTATTTGGATAAATATATAAGAGATCAATAACGAGAGCTTTTGGAAGTCACTACTTTGAGTTTTTGGATAGCCTAGAATAAATGAACTTTTTGAGTTTTTATGTAAAATTAGCCTTAAAATACAGATATCTAAATATTTTCATAATATCCTTTATAGGTTGTTAATGAAAATAAGTTAAATCTTATATGCTAATTATGTAAGGAATGATTCTTTGTAGAAAATAACATAGTAAAGATGGGGATTGTTTTTAGTTTAGGAATGATTTGAAAATGAATATGCTAATACTGCATTTTCAGAAATAAAATTTTAGAGTAATTTTCCATATAAATGTTATTGTGATACAATTTTAATTTTAATTTTAAATTTTTCATATAACATTAAATTAGTATATTACTCTAAAGTTTAAATTTCATTATTTTGGGTTGAAAAATTGATTAGAAGTAGTGATTAATTTAGTATTGATTTTAAATTTAAATCTATATATATTTGCATTATATCAATAGTTTTAAAATAATTAATGACTCATATACTTAAACAGGCTTACGCAATCTTGTATTAGATAGTCTTACCTTTTTTCCTCTTCATAAATAAATTTATCATATTCAAAATTTTATCCATAATAATTCCTAATAAATATCATTTCAAATTTTACCATTCTGCACTAAATATTATAAAAATTATCCTTAAAATCTTTCAATCTTCATATTCTTCTATTTCTAACAACTTCTTACCTAATTTTCTGAATCTCATTCAATATTTTATATAGCTTTGCAATAATTGTATCACTGTATCAATAAAACTTCAAATTCCAAAATTTTTTTTTCATATTTACTAACACATCTAATTAAACAGAAAAAAAAAATATCTTTAGTTATGAAGAATATGATTCTCAGATAAAACCAACTAAATAAAGAAGTTATCTAGGAGAATTGAAGCCTAAGTGATACCTATCATAGGTAAGGGCTTGATAGTCTACTGAACGGACTATTCTTACGAGCCTCAATCAAAATTTCAGTGTATCCAAACCTCGGTCGATACTTCTAAAGGCAGGAGTGAGAATAAGTGCCTAAAAAATTATAAGAGAACAGATCGTTCATAAATTCATCATCCCGCCTTGTGATGTATAAGATCCTTACAATGAAAGGTGGCCTGGCATAAGTCTTTGCTTGTTCGTAGGTATTGACTACTAATTTTGACTCATCCTGTAGCTAGCTGATCATATTTAATTAGTTACTAACTAGCAATAGTTGTTTCTTCTCCTTCTTCTAATTAAGCAAAAACCCTAATTTCTTTGCATATCGGACTAATGTAATTAACATTTATACAAGCACTCGGTGACTGTATACCACTACTAATCATCAACACATAAAAATACTTTGCAAAAATTGGCTGAGGGAGCTTTACAGTTAAATTACTCGGTTTGATAATTCCATCATTTTTAATCTTAATCCAACACAAAGGCCTAACACTAGCTGAAATTTTCTTATAGAAAACTGTAGTAGAAAACCTTGATTTCTGATAAGTACATATAAGCTCTAAATTTATCCCTTTTGATATAGCTCTATGTTTAGATTTACATCCTTTAAACCTATTCACAATATCAATCGGGTCTGTATTATCTAAACTTGAAAAAAAAGCTACAAAAGATAAAGAACAATATTCACTTTCTGGTAAGCAAATAACAATTTTCTCAATAAAAGGGATTTTTTTGCTATCTTTCAAAGGTAATGCCTCGATATCAGGAATAAAATAAACATTTTCTTCTATTCTATAATTTGAAGGGTAGGCATATTGGAAATTGTTTTTCCCTTTATAAGCATATTTTATTAAGACATTTTCATTTAGTATAGTAGAATGCATTCCTGTAGGGTTGATGAGTTTATCAATAAAATAATGTGGGCTTTCTTCTTTAATACCACCATCTGTATAATAAGGTAAAAAAGCATTGAATGTTTTTCTGTTCAAAATAAGTCTTTTTAATATCCGTTTCCAATGAAGTTGTTGTGCATATGGGAAAAGGGAGTGGATTTTATTGAAATGGGCTTGGAATACTTGACTTGTGGATCTGATAAGTTTTTTAAAGTATTTTGCATAGCTCTCAAGTCTAATTATTTCAAGTGGAGTTAAGTATAGAAATATATCTACGAGTATTGGAGCTGGCATATCACAAAGCATCATTTATAAACATTACTTCTAATTTATTAATTACAAAAATATACAGAAAACTATTTAGAATTCTTGTCTGATCTTTTAATATTCGGCTTTGAATGTGATAAATAACTCGGCATATATGTTTTTGTCCTTGTCTGATCTTTTAATATTCGGCTTTGAATGTGATAAATAACTCGGCATATATGTTTTTGTCCTTGGGGTCTTAGTTGAAAGTTTTGTGATCTCCGTTTTAATCGAAGATAAAATTTTCGCACTTGAGCTTTTTGACGATACTGGTGATGCTGAATGTGTTTCACTACGTTTGCATCTGTTTCTCAATTCACCTCTAAGTTCTTCAATCTTATCTTCAGACTCACTTTTATTTTTTTCATACAATTTCATGGTGCTTTCAAGTACTGGAATAACTTTTTTCTTTATATAATCCTTTTCTTTTATTATCTCAGAAGCCTGAGTCTCAGTTTCTATAAGTTTTTGTTGTAAACTTTCTATTTTCAATGCTATATTTTGGTCATTTATATTATCTATTTGTAACTCTGTAGATACACAAGAGACTATAACTTCTTCATATTTTCTTTTAAACAAGTCTTTTAATTCTTGACTCATTTGAGTTTGGAGTTTTAGTTCAGATGATTCTAAATACATACGTTTTAATGATTTATTTTCTTCTAAAAGGGTTTTATATGTTTTCATTTTATCAGAACTCACTTGATCTGAATAAGCTGTGCATCGCATTAATTCTCTTTCGGTAATCTCAAGTTTGAGATTTATTTCTGAGATTTTGTTTTCTAGTAGAGCTAAATCTTTAGAGTAAGTTATGTAGGCATGAGTTAATTCTTCACGTTTAAGAGCCTCTTCACGGGCTGAGACTAGATTATCGATTGTTATTTCCATTTCCTTTATGGAAATTATAATAAAATAAGGTAGTTTTTTTGCTTTGACAAATTTTTTTTATGATTTTTATTGTGAGAGTTATGATTAGTTTTTTTTGTGTTGAGAGGCTTTGATTAGAGGGTTAATATTAACTTAAAAATAGTGAAACTGGTTTGTTTATATTTGATTATTTAAACCTAAAACATAACGAAATATTCATGATAGTATTATTTATAGGCTTTAATAAAAAATATCATATTAACTTATATATGAAAATGATATTAAAACATAATCCATACTTGATATTTCAACCATTATCTTAAAAAAATCTGTTTTTTCTATCTTCTATATATAAGAATACCATAAGTTTAAATTCACAAAAAATGCATAGTTTTCTTAAACAAAACTATCCCACTTACGCAAAAAATTATCCAAAAATATCATAAATGCTTATCAGCACATTTTCAATGATATACAAACATAAATAAAATTCAACAAAATCATCCTTATATACCTATAATTATAATAAACTTTAAACAAATGTTTATCCAATAAGATAAATGATTATAAATATATGGAGACCGAACAGCAGGGTTTATATTTGTTGACTGTTTTATGCTCGCTGATAAGTTTATTAAGTTGTTGTTTTTTGCTTTTGACATGTGCAATGACCCAACTATGGAAGACCACAAGTGTAAGATTTGTTATGTATTTGACCATAGCCAACATTGTAACTGGGTTGATTCTGTTAATCCCAACAAACAAATATTCATTTATGTGTGGCTTTCAAGAACATGTACTAACTTTTGCCTTTTATGTTCCATTGGTATTAGGAGCTATTTTGCTTCACTATGCTTATTGGAAAATTGTTTTAGAAAACAAGTTCTCTAATGCCCTTGAGGTTAGATATTTAGGTATAGCTTTAACTCCTTCACTTATATTGTCCCTACCTCCATTTGTTTCTGAGGAAATGGGGAATAATTGCTGGGATGGCAACCACTCACCTTTAGAAGCAGTAGTCTCATCATATGGATTTTTAATATTATACACTATTGGCGCACTAGTATGTTTCGCTCTTGTTTTAGGGATTTATTATTACTTTAAGCTATACTCAAAAGGTTATTATACAGAACAATATGAAAGAAAGTATGAAAAACTCAAATTAGTAGGAAGATATAGTTTAATTATTTATGGGTCAGGTCTAGTGCTTTACATTTATGGAATACTGAATATGATTAATAGACATAAAAGAGCTTTGGACTTTATGGCTATGTTTATTCATGCTTCATGCGGCGCAATAACACTAACTTTATTTCTTTCTTCAAATAAAGTGAGAAGAAGAATGGCAGAATACTTTAAAACGCAAAGTAGATCAGAAATTGTCCCTAATGAGAGTGTGAATTTTACTTCAGTAACTGGAATGCTTGATTCAAGATTAAGTGATTAGTTAGTTTTAAAACATTGATGAAAATTATCTAAAAATAAAGGTTTATACTTTGATAAAGCCTAGGGCTAATAATTTTAATTTAAGCTAGTGATGTTATAATTATTAAAACAAGCGTATTGTATGTAGATAGAAAAAATAAGTATTTATAATCAAATAAAAATACTATAAATCCCGCAGTCTCAATAAAAAATAAAAGCTAAATATCCAAGGTTTTTAAAAAAAAGCACTAAAAAACTACAAATACTGTAAATCCTAAAATCTTTCAAAATTATTAAATTCTACAATCACATTATCTTAATTACCTGAATATAAGTTGGGATCACAATTTTGCATTGTAATCAAAACACTTTCTAATAACTCAAGCAAATAAGAAACACTTGAAGGAAGGATATCTTCACGACCTATAAACTTTAATATTTTCAGATAAGCTGGAAGGGAGTCAATTTTCGCTAGAATTAAAATTTTGAAAAATATTGGAATCAAATCATCTGCTGATAAAGTAAAAGCTTTATCTATATAATAACTATCAATACATGAGCTAATATGATAATCCATTAGGCCTATCAAATCAATTAAATCAACTAATTTTTTGCAATCGGGTATTTTTTTAATTTCGTTTATAGCTTGAAAATAGCCTTCTCCATCATTTAAACTTAGAGTTTCTAAGACACCTAGGCTAGTGAAAGTAACTTTTTCACATTTTTCTAAGGATTGTTGATATTTTTCGATATCTTCCCAGAAGGCTGCTTTGAATATTTTAACTATAAAGCTGTAAAATCCTAAGGAAATCATGCTGTTTCTTATTATTGGCTCTATAGAAGACTTTGGTACATTGGTCGTCACTTGGGGATAGAACTTTGGCATAATTTCTATTAAAAGGACTATATAGGAGTCAATATCCAACAAAGTATGTTCAAGAAATTTCATTGTCGATGAGTGTCTTTTTGTTAAAATAATCTGTATCTGATGGTTATACTGTTTCTTTAAACATTCAACAAAATATGAGTTCATCTTATAAAGAATATGCTGTTCATCTTTAGTCAACTGTGCATACAATAAAGATTTATACATATTTGAAAATACCATTCTTTCAAATGGTATATATCTTGTTTCAATTCCTAAAATACTTGTTCTTGTTTTGGTTTTCATATAAAGTAACAATGAGTTGTCTATATACCTAAGCCAAACCAAACCTGCTTTTGAACCCCTATCAGAACGAGCATCCCAGCTCTCAACTAGTTTTAATAAATCAGTAGACCAGTAGCAGTCTAAACTTTCTAACCTTTCTCGTATACAAGAAATCCATTCACCAGAGTTTTCCATATAACCTTCGATTTTGCTGAATTTCTTCATTTGCTCACGTTCTTTTTTTTGGAAATAAGAGTTGATTTCTGTTTTGGATATTGAATGCGAATTTTTATTACCCATATTTTATTATAAGAATTTTTATATCTGGAGTATAATTTTGTGTTAATCTTATTATAACTATAACATCCTCTATTCTTCCTAATAATATTCCTAAAAAAAATAAAGTAATACCAAAATCTTATACCCTATCTACTACTCTAAAACTCATCATCTAAATTATCTTATAATCCTGCAATATATTTCATATAATAATGGGTGGGTCTTTAACAAAACTTCTTCTGAAAATATTTTCTCGTAAGAAGCTAAACATCTGTATGCTAGGTCTTGAATCTGCAGGTAAGACAACAATTCTCTATAAACTTCATCTAGGTGAAGTAATAGCAACATGTCCAACAGTAGGTTTCAACATAGAAACAATAAAGTATAAAAAACTTAACCTAGCAATTTGGGATGTTAGTGGGGATATGCGATATCGGGTGTTTTGGGCTACATACTATCAGAATGCTCATGGGTTGATTTTTGTTATTGATGCTGAAGACAGAGAAAAAATAGAGACCGCTAAGGATGAATTATATCATGTATTAGAACATAATAGTGTCAAAAATGCTCCAATACTTGTCCTTGCAAATAAACAGGATTTACCTGGTGCTATGAGTGCGATGGAAGTACTTGAAAAGCTTCAAATGTTTAAGATTAGAGATAGGCCTTGGCATTTGCAAGCAACTTGCGCTTTGAGTGGGGAAGGATTGAGTCAGGGATTGAATAGACTTGTACAGATGATAAATAATAAGAGGACGTAGAATATTGAAAGACTAGGCCCTTAAGCCCCATTAATTAGTTAGATGTAGTAAATTGTGTTAGAAATCGAGGAGTTTTTGTGAAAAAGGATACTTTTTAGGTTTAGGATAAGGTAGTTAATTTTTTTTATGTAAAAATTATGATTAATATGTGTTTTGGTATATAAAATTCAATGTAAATCTTTAATATCAGCATCCAAATTTTTTTTTTTCAATTTTTATCAGATATAAAATATTATCTTAAACTATTTCCAAAGCATTTCCATAGTAAATTAGTGGATGTCGAAGCTCAACCAAGAGACCTTGAAGAAAGCTATTCACGATATAAACGCAGACCGCAAAAAGCGTGGATTTGTAGAAACAGTCGACCTTCAAGTCGGAATAAAGGACTACGATCCACAGAAAGATAAGCGATTTGCAGGCTCAATCAAGATTCCTCATGTGCCTCGTCCTAAACTTAAAGCTATTATTCTTGGAGATCAAGTTCATTGTGATCAAGCTCAAGCTGCAAATATCCCTTTTATTGATGCTGAAGGGCTTAAAAAATTCAACAAAGATCGTAAACAAATGAAAAAATTCTTCAAACCTTATGCTATACTTTTAGCCTCAGAATCAATTATTAAACAAATTCCTAAACTTGTTGGACCTGCTTTGACTAAGATTAACAAGTTTCCAACTGCTATTTCACCTAATGAAAATGTGGTGGATAAAATCAATGAAGCTATGGCAACGATTAAATTCCAGTTAAAGAAAGTCTTATGTTTAGGTGTTGCGGTTGCTAATTTGAATATGAGTGAAGAGGAACAGAGACAGAATATTACGTTGGCTATTAATTTCTTAGCCTCGTTGCTTAAGAAGAACTGGAATAATATTAGGACTATACATATTAAGAGTACTATGGGCAAGTCTAAAAGAATATTTGGTTAAGTAGTTTTAGTAATGTTTTAGTTTTTAGATTAGTTTTTGGTGTTAGAGATTGGTTTTATTATAAATAAAATTTTTTTATTGCTTTTAAAGGATTTTTGATGAATTCATACTGTCTTTTTCATGTTTAATTAGGTTTGTAGACTTGTTATAAATAATTATGATTTTTAGTATAGTTGAGTATAGAATTTTTTCATAGTGATACTAAGATTAGGAAATATTATAAACTAATCAAATAATGTTATTGATTTAATTGTCTATTTCATCTTTTTTATGCTCTCTAACAGCTTCATTAACTTTCTTCTGTAAATTCGCCACAGATTGCTTTAGTTCTTTAATTTTTAACGATTTCAGTTGTAATTCTTCATCAATTTTCGACACTTTTTTCTGCATATTTTCATACTCAGTCTTCACTGAATTCTGGTTATTAGAAATTTCTTGTAAAATCCTTTTCATTTTATTATCCTCAGTATTCATCATCTTATTAAGCGCTTCGATTTTCTTATTCAATTCGCCAATCTCCTCATCTTGAGGTGTCTTTTTTTCCTCCTCTTCCACTGCCCTAGGATTTTTTTCTCTAATTTTCTCCTTAAGCAATACCATTTTCTGATGATCCAATTTCCATTGTTGTTCTTCAGCTTTAATCTTCGCTTGAATTCTCTTATACTCCTCCCTAGCTCTTTTAACCTCATCTTCCAACTGACTTTTTTTCTCTGGACTCAACTGTCCTAAATTCATTTGTTCCAATCCTTTTTCCTGTTCTTTAACATTTTTCATTAGTAATTTCTGTTCATTTTCTGCATCTTTTAGCTGTGAACGTAAATATTTAATTTCATTTTCAAGATTTGCTGTTGAATCATCATGTGTTCCTGTGCTTAATACTTTAAGTGAGTCTCTTTCTTTTTTAAGTTTTTGAAGTTTGATATGCAGAGCTTTTATAGTCTCATCTTCATTATCTCCACTAAAATTTGGACGTTTCTGTTGGATTTCAGCGTTTTTTTGCGTTGATATTGCTTGATTTAAGGATTTTTTTATAGTGTTTAGTTCTGTTTTGAGTTTCTCGTTTTGTTGTTTGAGCTTTTTTACGGCAGTTTTTGCATCGACTTGTTCCATTTATATGAGCTTATAGTGTATGGAAATACTTTTATAATTTTAATGGTAAAAATATACCCTGGCAGACGGTCAAGTGTTAGTCTCTGCTTTTCACT
>MPUH01000291.1:0-68625 GCA_001970955.1 Stentor coeruleus | reverse complement strand
ACAATGTAGTAGGCAATTTCATGAACTTTAACTTAATTCCTAATTGAAATACTATGGGATAAAAATGTTAACAAAATTCTCATATAAAACTTTACAAAAAATCTTTTAAATAAAATCGATGTAATTTTCGAATTCCCAATATTATTTTACGCATTATTCTATAAAAACTATTTAAAATTAAAGTATATTAGATATAAAAGGTCTTATACTTGAAATCAATCTTAAAAAGCCGCAAATATGGATGAGATATTCTTCAAAAAGAACAATTAAAAACTCACAAATGTTAATTCTAATATATTAGGGATTAAAAATAATAGGCTTAAAGTATTAGTGTATAGAAATAATAACTTTGCCTTTTTTATATGTGCGGGGTTGGGGTCCTTTTACCTCTGTAAGGCTTTCAATAGTTTTCTCGTCTACAACTTTTTTAGTATATTCATCAAAAAGCACTGACTCGTTTGGGTTTTCTGCCATAACATCCATGCCTAAAGTTGGCTTATCTGACATACAGTCCACATAATTTCCCATACTTATAATTATAACAACTAAATCAAATGAATTAGATAATAAAATGTATAATTTAAGAAACATTGTGCTACTCAAATAAAATATACTCTTTTAATTGCTTCAAAGTAATAANTATAATTTAAGAAACATTGTGCTACTCAAATAAAATATACTCTTTTAATTGCTTCAAAGTAATAATTTATTCTCATTATATCCAAAATTGCTACAAGCCAAAAATATTTATATGAAAATAGCACTCTTTTAGGAAATTATAAATAATATATAAATCTTGTTACTCTATAATAAATATAATCCTAATACAATAAAAATCTCTGAAAATTTATCGATCCAACTTTATATAATATAAATAATCGTTTATATAAAAGATCAGTCTTATTATTTTTAAGCTTTACATTAAAAGTGTGACTTTCAAAATAGTGCTTTTAATAGTACTATATAATTATATGTATTAACTTATCAGTGGTAATAAAATTTTATAATAAATACTCTAATATTTTTTAAATACTAATAAGTAGGCTTTCAAATCTTTTTATCTCATACAGTTCGCCAACTCAAGCAAAATATTTATAGCTTATCTGAAAATTTACTAAAATAACTATTTAAGCAAAGTGCATAACTAATTACAGTTTTATTTGATTCAGTTAAAATCAATTATCAATACAATCGTTTTCAATTTTAGCTATAATAATAGAAAAAGTATAATATTTATACCTTAGCATATTATTAGGATATCTTAATATCTTATTATCTAATATAAGCCTTGTATAGAGAAATTTTCCAATATGGTCATCAATAACTTATCTTTATAAATGAATTCTGAAGTATTTTTTTCTCAAATATCTTCCAAATCAATCACCCCAATCAGTAAAAACTTAAAGCAAAATCAGATTCACAATGATTATACTCACTGCCTATCATCAACAGGTTACATGATTGCTTCAAGTTCAGTCTCAACACCATTTAAGTCAGAATTATCGCTATTCCCCGATTATTTACCAGAGAAAAAACTTTTAAAAAGCTCAACAATGAACTGTATTGAAAAAGCAATTGCAGCTAGAGCCTCTTACAAGCCAGAAAATGTTATTAAAGAGGAACCTGAAGGCCTTTATTTTAGTAAAAAACCAAGATTTGTTGAATATACACCGTATTCTGCTAGGGATTACAATGAAATTAAGAAGTTTCCTGAAACTGGAGGCCTTGGCGCTTGGAGAATAGGAAGTCTTCAGTGGGAAAATGAGAGAACTCGTAGGATACGAATGAAAACATATTCACAAAACTTGAAAAACTTGCATAAATAATTAAAATGCCAGGCTCATTATATAAACCCTTGTGTAATTAAAAAAATAATTTGTTGATTTTTAGCTTTTGTGTTTATTTAGATGAAAAATTTTGATTTTTTGGTATTGGGCTAATGCGAGAGATATTTTTTGAAAACGCCTTTTCGTTTATTTTAGATGGTTTTGCATAAATTTTGATAGAACTTGAAATATATAATTGTCGGTTTATGAATTGCTATGATTGTGCTGCTAATTTTATTAAATTTTAGTACTATGATTATTTAATATTTATTTAGATTAGGCTTACTGTTTTTTATGAGATGTATGCCTACTATAATGTAATAATAGATTGGTATTTTTGTGCTAAATTTTGGCAATCTTATTTTAATGTAAATACAAATTGGAAATCAAATCAAGGACCTGAAACAACAAAAAAAATGTTGATAGTAGAACTGGGCAAAGATTCCTTGTCAAGAGTTTTGGATGCAGTATATATTGTGGCGATAAATGAGAAATAAAATGATTTAAAATCATAGAAATATCAAATCAGGATTTAGTCTGAACATTTGGGAATAAGAATTCGCAATGAATCAGTATATTTGAATAATAATATCATACTTTGGGAGCATAAGAGTAAGACAAACCATTAATTATTCTAAAAATATAATGAAATTATTTTGTAAGAGATTATTGTATTGGATTGAAATATAATATGCAAAAATCTAGTTTTTAGTATAAACTATATTTGAAGAATCACTGAAAGGAAAAATGATAGAGAACAGAGGGTAAGTGTTTACTAAGGACTTTATTATGAAAATTATACCAAGGGTGTGCTAAAGCACTCAGTAAAAAACTCTATAAGATCTTGACAGTTGCTATGATCACTTTCTATATTATAAGTTCTAATGTATAATAACTAATGAAAGGTTTTACTTTAGATTTTTGCGTAAATTTACTAATGATTCTTCTAATCAAAGAACTTTATTGCATAAAAGTATATTGTTTCTTAATATAGCAATTCTATACTCATGCTTTAAATTCAATTTTATTACCCATAAACTCACTAATAAACCATTTTCTGAACCCTTTAGAATTGTTATAAGGACTGAAAGTTTTTCATCCGATTTGTTATTACCCGATATCTAAAACAATTAAATTTATTAAGAAATATTTACCTAAGCCTATCCTATAAAATTAAGTATGAGTAAAGATAAATCGAATGCTGATATTATGTTTCAAACAGACTTTGAGCATCAAAGCCCATCAATTAATTTGAACTTATCAGGCCGTATTAAGCCTCACAACCGAACCATAGAGCTTTCACTCAAATTACTCGAACCAAAATTCACTAACATCGAAGCAAACTCATCAAATTGCTTTAGAACTCCAAAAGTTTTAAGTAAGAAGTTCAAAGCAGTTTCTCACAATCATGCAAATCATCGGCAAAAGCCTTTAGAAAGAATTTTTCATAATCCGATTCTTGAGCTACCTTATAAAAATCAACAAAGAAACAGGACAATTTTTAAGTTTCCTCATATAAAATTCACTTTTCCTAAAAGCGGGCTTAGTTATATGAGGACTACAAAATTCCAATTCAATGCAACAAATGAACTTAAATACCCAAGCGCTCTTGATAGTTATCATTTAAGTAACTAATAATAATGACAAAGCTAAATACGTATTAATTTAAGAATCTAATAAGAAAAGCATATATAGATATACCACAACAAAAACTAATAGGAAATTTTTTATCTATAAAATTTTAAGTCTTCACAACTTTTTCTTCGTATCTACTGATGATTTCTGAAGCTGCGTTAAGTACTGAGGCTAGTTCTGTACCTTTTTCCTTTTTTTTGAACTGTCTCATCCAGCAGAAAACATTTAGCAGGTGCTGTAAATTAACAGTATTTCTGTGCTTTTTAACATTGTACTTTGCCCAGCACCAAGAAATTTCAATGTCTTGAGTATGAATTTCACGACTGTTTGGATTTACAAAGAACCTACTGTGGTCCACTGTATAATGAGGATATCCAAATTCTGCTAGTTTATTATAAGCGTACCATTGGTCAGAAATTATTGTTGTGCCTAATTCACAGCGCTCTTGGATGATGGGGATTAATGTTTTGGCGTCACGTTTTTGAACCACTTGCATATAGACCAGTTTGCGTTCACGTTCGTAGAGACCAAACACCCATCTGTCTTGGAGGTATCTTTGATTTTTATCACGACCAGACTTAAAACATGATTCATCAATTTCTACAACACCTCTGAACTTGGGCAATGTATTTAGATACTCTGCTGAAATTATTTCCCTTAGCTTTTCTGTAACAGGGTTGGTTATTTCAGCAGTTAAAGTGAGCAACTGGGCAATATTAGCACTTGTAATATTCATAACCCACAAGAACAGTGTTAGCACAATTTTGCTTGGAGGGAGTTCATACTTTTCCCAAAATGACCCCTTAGTAATATGCTCCACATTTCCACAATCACAAACAAAGAAAAAATGTTTACCTTGCCTTTTTAACTGACATTCCGCTTGGCATTTACATAAATGTTTAGATTTTAAAATGCCTTTTTGGAAAAGAAATGCTAATGAAAACTCAGGGTCATAAATGATTGTCAGTATATTAAGTGGGATATTCATGTTCATAATATACTCAAGAAGTCTAGAGTCTCTTATATAGTTCTTAGGCAGTATCGGGTTTTTTAAATACATTTTTTCTTTAATTGTGGCTAGTGAGGCAAGGAGTTCTTTTTTTTCGTCAATAAGATTTTGTTTCATTTCACTGACTACTTCAACAGCTTTTTCCAGTTTAGCCTCGTCAGATGAAAAAAGGGCTGCTGAAGTTACAAGATCAAAGCAGCAACTACATCTCATAATCTCTTCGCCATGCTCTTCGCATACACGGATCATTATTATTATAATGCCCCCTTAGGTATATTAAATGTATAATGCCCCTTTTAGATAAATTAAATTCAATAATGCCCCCTTTGGTACGCTAAATATGATAATGCCCATTAGATATTTTAAATATGATAAAGCCCCCTATTTATAGATTATTAGAATGATGAATTGCAAGACTCTTAAATTAAGCTATCAAGCAAATATTGTATTTGTTGGGATTTATAGTAAATGCTTAGTAAATATTTAATTTCCCATTTCATGCATATAATAAATTTATACTTTTACTTTATATATAAGTAGTTATTCATTTGGTATTTAAGATATTCATCATATTTTTGTGACATAATATTTTTGATTTTATAATTTCTCCTAGTAAAGCATAAAAAATATTTCCAATTTTTTATGGAATAAGTAGGTAGGCCTATAATTTCACTTAGTAATTAAATTTATTTTTAATTAAATCAAAACTACATTAGTATTAAATATAAGAATTAGTATAAACTATAATAAAAATGATTCATTAGATTTTATAACTGAAGGAGTAATCAGATATTAAAAAATAGGGTATATTTATAAAACATAATCTTACAAGCTTTAAATAATAATAGAAAATTATCACTGAATATAATCAAAATCTATTCAACAATTCTTTTTATTTGGATATTTTGTGTATGATGAAATTCTATTTTATGACTAGACATATTTCAACAATTAAGACAACTATTTATTTCTAATAATTTGAATTATTGTTTTAAGTTTTCCAATCAATAAAAAAAGTTTACTTTCTAACCGAATCACATCAAATTTTAATCTCATTCTTTTAACTTTTTTCATATAAAAATTATCATCTATCTAAAAGCTTTAATTCACAAATTTATTTAATATAAATCTCCTATTTAAGCCCAAGACTTCAATTTTACACTTATAATCCTCAAAAATCTAAATCTCAAACTTTAATATTCCATTTAAACTTGTTGAAATATATTAATATGCTTAAAAAATCTCACAAACTCGACTTAACAGAGTTCGAACTGCAAGAGCTCGGAACAACAAGTAAAAAAGTAAGTTTTTTAACCCCACTTGCGAAAGAAGAAAGTACGTCTTGGTTTGTTTATATGCAAATTGTGTTTATAGCAATTGCAGTCAAAGTTATTCAGCCTCTAGCAATAGGCTATGCAAAAAATGATGATGGATCTTATAGGTTTAATGAATCAACTATGGTTTTGCTTGTTGAAATAGTCAAAGTGATATTTTGTGCTTGTGTTTTTGCAGTTCAGTATAAAAGGGCTGAAGATGAGGACAAGCATGAGCTTTATAATCTTCCTTTTAAGCAATCTTTACACTTTTTTATCCCGGCTTTGCTTTATACAGCATCAAATACCCTAGTATATTTTGGAATGTCTTATATAAACCCAGGGCTTTTTATTGTTTTCGGTAATACTCGTATACTAATTGCTGGGATTCTCTATAGATTTATGATGGGAAAAACTCAAACAGATCTTCAATGGTTATCACTTTTCCTAATTGCTGCAGGTGCTGTCCTGTCCTCTCCAGCTTCAGACAATAAAGATGGTAGGGATAATTACATTTTAGGGCTTTTTTTTGTCATTATAATGTCAATATGCAGCACTTCAGCTAGTATCTATACAGAAAAATACTTCAAACAAACTCAAAAGCTTAGTATTTTTTATCAAAACATCGTCTTATATATATACGGGATTATATTAAATATTTTCGTCATTATATTTTTAAGACAATCTGATAAAGGGCTACTAGATGGTTTTGATCAAGCTGGATGCATGGTTCTCGCAGCACAATCTTTAATGGGAATTTCTCTGTCATTTATATTTAAGTATCTTGATAATATTGTCTATGTTATTGCTCTCACGGTAGCTATGCTTATAACTGCGATTTTCAGTATGGCTTTTTTCGAGTTAAGCCCAACAATTGGATTTTTCTGTTCTATGGTGATTATAATTGTTGGAATATACTTGTTTTATAGAAGCAAGCTTTTTGAAAAATTGAATATTAAAGAAATAGTTTTTTAGGTTAGACTGTATTAAATTCATAATTGCCCTTCTAACTTAGGCGCAAACTTTAAATTTTCAATTCTTCAAATACCTTTCCCATAGAAATTTAAAAATCACCTTGGCATGAAATTATTAAAATTAAAAATAGTAACCACAAGTTGTTTTGGTTTTTAAATTCCTAAAATCAAAAATTAAATAAATACACTCATAATAATTAAAACTTAAGCCAAAAATATTTTTCAAATCCTAAAAATTAGCTAATAAATGGATATTCAAAAACCCTATTCACGAGAAATTTCACCAAACTATTCTTATCCAGTTACTGAAAATTTCGAGTACTCTTCAATAACAAGTGCTTTTGAAAGCCTTCTCTCAATAGACCAATTGAACCGGGCTGTGTTATCAACTGAACCCCAAAGTATAAAATTAACCTTTAAAGTTAAAGTAATACAAACATAGAAACTAGCTTCAGCTATGAAATCTTCTCAAGACGCATTTACATCATTTTTTAGCTACATTCCTCAAGCCCTTAAACAAGATCTAACCCCAACTCAAGTTATTTCCGCATTCATTCAAGATTTTACATCTGAAATCTCTGATTTCCCTATAGCCCTTTGCTCAATTCATGTATCAAAGTTACTTTCTCATACAGGACGCCCTCAAGAAATATTTGAAAAAGAAGTCCCTGATGGTAAAGCAAAAATAATAGTCTTTGAACTAAATTGGGATACTGATGCAACAATGGAAAATGTATCAAAAGTTTTTAAGTGTATACCAGGAAATATCCAATCTCAAGGGTTTATGGAAATTGCAAGCCTCATATCTTGTACAAGCAACTACTATTCAACAATATGCAAAAACCAAGAAAATTGGAAATCCACTGATAAATTTGCTGATAAAGAACCTTTACCTTGGGTTAAAGTTGCTTGGATGATGATCTCTGGGCTTAAATATCCTAATACTATAGTTTATCAACGTGTTGAAGGGTACAAGTCGACAGCAAATTTTATCACAAGTCTAGACTTTGAAAACCTTGTGAAATTTTCAAAGAAACAAGATGAAAGGGCAAAAATCATTGCTAGGAATACTGATGGGATTAATGCTGTGGAAAATAAAAATTTTGGGGTTAATAAATTTGTTAGGCCTAACAGTGAGACAAAAGAAATGTATTCAAGATTAGAAGCTAATTATAACTATTCAAAAGGGGAAAATACTTATAATTATGGGATTGAGCCTAGAGTTGCTGGTCAAGGGACTGAGAAATATGTGGAAGATACTGGAAGAAAGGCCCAAACTCCTAATATGAGAAAGTATGACTACTTAGAAAATAAACCTTTGCCAACTGATGAAAAATTACAAGCTTTGAATGAAAAGTACTCATTTAAACCATGTAGTAGATTTGATTTACCCAAACCACCATATAGAAAAGAAGAAGTGGGACTTGAAAAAGCTAATTCGCCGAAAAATAAAGAAGACTCTTATCGCGGTTGGAATAAAAACGATGAAATGGAAAGAATACATTTAGGGTCTCCAAAGGATAAAGAGTATCCTCAGTTCAGAGCTTTTTCGCGACAAGAAGAGTCTTATCCGAAACTATCTTTTACTCCTCAGCGAAATATGAGTCGTGATATAGAAAAATTCACGCATATATCCCCTAAGGAATCCGAAGAGCCCTCTCCATATTTCAGAGAAAAACTTAATTTCCAAGACAAATATTCAGATTTAATCAAAGATAATAGACCAGTGGATGGTGTTGAAGACAGGAAACCTTGGGGAGAAGGGCAGAAGTTCCGTGAAGATCCAGAAAATAATTATAAAAGCCGGCTAGATAATCGTTTTGACTACAAAGCACAAGAAATAGATATAAAAGATGACCGTGGCGAAGGCATAAAAAGAGAAGACCTTATTGAATACAAGCCTCGTGATCTTTATAAAGACCCATTAGCTGGTTATAAAAGCTATTCAGACCTTAATAAAAATGAGCCTATTAGATCTGAACTACCTCCACGTGGGGCATATAGAAGTAATATAGAAGCTATTACTAGAGATGAACAAGTTAAAAAACCTTTATCAGCATATGAGGAACTTAATGAAAAATATAAATTCCTTGATAATAAAGACTCAAAATTAAGAGAAGGGAATTATTTATCGGAACAATATAAAACTGAAGACCCAAAGCCTAGGGTTTTATATGAAGAGCCTCAAGATGATGATTATAAGTTCAAAGATCCATACTATGAAAAAAAAGATAGGTTTAGTAGAGATTACCAAGCTCCTGAAGTTAATGAAGGATATAAAGCCAAGGTTGGATTCGACTATAAAACTATTGAAGAAATCAAGAAAAAAGATCAGCCTCTTGAAGGTTTTGACCGAAATAGGGTTCAAAACTATAAACTATCTGAAAAAGATTACAGAACTGATTTTAAAGCTAGAGAACTCCCACAAGACATCAGAGAAAACTATCGCCAGGATATTGAAATCAATCCTCAAGGGACAAATTTTAGAGAATATGACAGAGACCCTTATGAAAAATACAAAGCCTACACAGCAAAAAATGATTACGAAAACCAATTCAAAAAACCTTACAACGAATTTTCTTTGCAAAACCCTGACTCTAAATACGAAGACTACAGCGTTAAAGCTCGAGAAATCTATAAACCTTCAGAACTTCCCCCAAGTGTAGTACCTTTAGAGCCTTCTAGACAACAAGATTCTTCAAATCTTACTGACTGGAGCTGTGCCAAATGTTCAAAAAAAGTCCAAGGATCATCTTATGAATGCAATGATTGCCGGCTTATAAATTGGGATCAGTTCTATAAAGTAAAATCTCAGTTACATTGTAAAACTAAAACTGAAGATAATGTTTATAGATCTCAAGCAATAGCAGAAACACCACCAAAAGAAGATCAAGGAAGGAGGATGTATTCATTTAGTGACAATAAAGAAGAAGAAAATGCTGATTGGGTCTGCACGTCATGCAATATGAATAATAAAAGTTTGTTTTTCCTTTGCAAGTCTTGTAGGAAGCCGCGGCTACAAAGTTCTGATGTTGGCAATGAAGGGCGTAAAGAGTATAAGTTCACTAGTTAGAATATTTAACAATGGTATAGCTGATTGTTTTTATAAAAATAGAGAAAAAGTATTTTTTTATAGTAAAGTTATGCTAATATTACTTACTATTGCTTGAAGTTGATCCTAATTTGCCGTTTCTATGGAATTTATTCATAGTTAGGCAAGAGTTTTCTTCTTTGACCACACGGGTTTTAGCATTTCTTGCAGCGGACCTAATATAAAACTTTGAAAAAGCTTCAGATAGGCTCTTGTACTGCTTGAAAAACCCAGCAAGGTGTTGTGGAAATATCATAATCACACAATCTTCATAGCAATCTAACTGCTTTTCTTTAGGTTTCAAAAACTTAACTGCTTGTGTTCTTTTTTTTATCTTCCCATAAAGCAAAAACCCTCCTCTTCGCATATTCACTGTAAATCCTGCATTGAAAAAAGTTATACTAGAACTTTTAATAACCCTCATTATATACTCATTTTTCACATCTCCCAATTGTAATTTGTCTTTATTCCACATAATAAGTTCTTCTGAAGCTTCTTTATACAAATCTTCAAAGTAGATTTTATCATTGAGTACTGCTTTTGGGATAAAAGCTGCTTGGACTACAGTGATTGCTGTAGCTGAAGTTGTAAGAGCAGGGGCGAAATCTGGAAGCAAATGTTGAACTCCAACAATATTCCCAACCATAAGCTCCTGATCGATCCAAGTGCTAGTCTCATGGACTCTCCCATTGTATATAAGAAAAGCACCTTCTATAGGGTCTCCTTCTCTAAAAATGATACTTCCAGGTTTGTAATGTCTTTCGACTATATGAGGCATTATTTCCAGTATCTGTTTTGCTGAAGCTTTTCTAAATCTACTTTTAAGGATTTCCTTCAATGAAGCCATCTGGACTGAAGAATTGTGGCTTAAAGATTTTATGTTCTCATCAATAGCTTCTAATAAACACTCATGCTCTATTTCTTTTATAACTCCTTGTTCATAGATTTTGTTTATCAGCTTTCTTTGAGATATAAGCAGGGTATGAGCTGCCATATTTGATTGGACTTGGGATATGATTTCAGGATATGCATCTGTTATGAATTGTTTTATATATTCTTGACAGAGTTCAACTTGACGATGAGATTCTTGGACTACTTCTTCAAATATCACTTCATCTGTATCGATTTCCATGCTGTCCATGAGCTCTCTAGCTTCTTCATGAGCTTTTTGAAAGGTACTTGCAGCATCGTATGTCACCATAATTCTTGAATAGAGCATTTTTTTAAATATCCTCCCGATTATAGGTAGGTGTGAAAGTTTTTCTAGAAAACGAGTAACTTTAGGATTTGTCAGTTCTTTTTCTAGTATTTCCCAGTCATTCATTTTTCTTTCTTCGTTCACTTGAGCCATATTGCATGAGTTTATTAAAACTAAAGAGGTGTAGCCCTGGCATTGACCTGATTCAAACTCATGCCAATATATTGCTTTTAAAGTACTATAAAACCTTGATCTCATTTCTAGTTCCAAAGCCTCTTTAGACAGAGAAAACTTTTGTGAGTACACACTAAGGAGTTCTTCTAAACTTTTTCCTTTATTTTCTTTAAGTACTTGTGAGCCAACTTTGTTAGACTCCATAATTTGATAAAGAAGCTGCTTGTTTCCAGTGACATTTATTACCTCTTCCCATTTGACTAAATCAAATTCTTTATCAGACCTTAATCTTTCTATATACTTAGCTGTATTTTGTAATATCGCTGTTGTAACCCCAACAAGCATACTTTCCTGGACTTCATTCAAGCTCTCAAGCCCAAGCACTTTGACAAAAAGTTTTACTAAAAGACTATCAAAAAGAATAGTCAAACTCGCTATTCCAACTGTAAAAAACAGCATAAGACTACTAAAAGGGTCTTTTATTGCTGGATCATGAAAGGCAATAAGTGCCAAAGCTAAAGATATAACCCCTTTAATCCCAGCAAATGTTATAACTATAATTTCTTTCATAGTAATTCCATAACCGAAATATTTCAATACCGGATAATGGATCATAATCACAACAAATCTTACTACATGCAATATAAGAAATAATAAAAACAGCATTCCAGCATCAGTAGCATGAACATTTTTAGTTTCCAAAATTGTATTCCCAAGTAACATTCCACCAATAATAAACACAAAAGATTCCATATCAGTTGCTATAATTGACCAAAAAAAGTGCATAGGTTTCTCTACAACTGCACTTACTAAGGTTTTCCCATATGCTGACATATACAAGCCAAATGTGACTATGGCCAAAGCTCCTGACACATGTATCACTGTACCTTCTGCAGTATAAAACAATAAATATGTAGTAATCAAAGTCAATGATGTCTCTTGTACATAGTCATTAACAATCCTTTGTAATATCTCACCTGTAATCACAGCAAAAGCTATTCCAAGACCAAACCCTCCAAGACTTAATCTTAAAAACATCAGCAAGCTATCCCCAACAGGGACAGAATTTTCGCTGCTACTAAGCATAACATTAAACAACACCATTACTGTAGCTTCATTCAACAAAGTTTCTCCACCAATTAACGTTTCAAATTCGTCATCGGCATAAATGTCTTTAAGTTGAGCAATAACAGCAACATGGTCTGTCGCATTAAGCATAACCCCTAGTAAAAGGGCTTCAACCCAAGTAAAATCATAAAGAAGTATGAATTTTAATACTACAGCGGTCAGAAATGATGATAGACCAACAACTGTTGTTGCCATTGGGATTATCTGCACGAGCTCACGTCGGAATGTGAACCAATCTGTTGACATAGCTGTTTCGTATATTAGTGTTGGCATTATTGCTAGAGTGATAACTTTAGGGTCTAATTCATTCACTAGATAGAATAAATTGTCAAAACCATGCACATATGCGTCGATATCTCGAAAAGCTGCACCTAATATAAGCAAAATTGGAGCTACTGATATTTTTAATAGTTTCTTTAGCTCGTAGGCGATAATTGTAATCAAAAGGCTTAAAAATATGAATAGTATTATTGACGATGTGACTGAACTTGACATTTTTTGTTTATATCCTTTTTACAAATAATAATCATAATTTATATTACACATAATTTATTATCTAGTAGCTGCCAGTCAAATTTATAAGGTTATATAGGTCCTCTTTAAATGGATGATAAACATTTAATATAGAATATATCCTATTAAATTATCAATATGAACTAATTTCAATTAGTATATTTAGATTTAGCTTTAGCTTTTAAAAGCCTGAATTTTTTCATAAACATTGATGGACAAGCGAATAAGCTCCCAATTTTCACATTATAAATACTTTTACTTGAAGGTTCTTTTTTTAATGATGGAGTTGCTGTTTTTCTTGATGACAAGGCTCCAAGGTCATGACAAGATAATTTTGGGATTTTTTTAGAAGGTGATTCATAGCCACTATCTGTTATCATTCTCACTTCTTTATTTTCACTTACTTTTTGATACCTTTCTGTAAGTCTATTGTTTGAGTCTTTAAGCAAACTTCGGATTGATTCAAAATGAGGAAATTTTGTTAAAAAGTGGTCTTTATGCACGAAAAAAACTTCAGCATGAGTGGAAGTGCAGACACAAGAATATTCTCTAAAAGGTATTTTTTCTATAATCTCAAAACCACCAACAGATTCATTTTTTCCTTTAATAATCACATTCAAAAGTCTTGTGATCCTAGGAAGTCTCAACTTCTTAGCATTAATTAAATGCGTATCACTAGAAAAAATGTGATTTGTACTCTGCTTAACCTCGCATTTCTTAGAAACCTTAAACTCTCCTTCCTTAATAAAATAAATCCCATTAGTCGGATCCCCTTCATTATACAAAAATTGCTTATATTTAACAGAAAACGAGGTAAAAAAGTAAGCAAGTTTTACCAAAACACTTTTACTCCAATTGAAAAAATATGGTAATGACTGTAAAAACCTTACTTTGGTCATTATTCTTTTCTCAGATAAAGCTCCAAGTATATTTTTAAAGTTGTCTTTTCTAAGCACAAGAAGACATGTATGCTCTTTAGCTCTAACAGAAGCTGCACGAGGTCGTTCAGAAATCAAAGCAAGCTCACCGAAAGAATCTCCAGCATATAGCGTCCCAACTTCTTCTAATTTATCTATTTCAACTTCTATATAGTCATTTTCGGCTTCTCTAATGATTTTAAGCATATCTTTTTTTTCCTTAGCAAACTTGTCTTTAAATAGTTTAATTATAGCTGCCTCTTCATTTTGTCCAGACTTTGCCTTGCTTTCAAGCATGGACTTCATGTTTTTATCATCAGTTTTAATTTTTTGCAAAATTTCTGATGCAGAAACCACAAAACCTTCTCTTCTTAGCTTGGGAGCATGAAGATTATCATAGTCTGAGTCTGAAAAATATGATGATTCTTCACTGCTCCCTTGATCATCAGACTCGTCCATTAAAGTTTGATACCTTTTAATCTCATTTACAGTTAGTTTGATCTTTTTCTTTGTTGGGAACATTACAGCAACAGACCCAGAAAGGACAATATAAAACTTTTCCCCAATTTCGCCAAAATTTATTATGAAATCTCCTTCTTCACATTCTTCTAATAGCATTACAGCGCAGCATTCTGAGTGGATTTCTGAAGAATTGTGTTCAGAGGTAATTTTAGCGAAAAATGTCACATCTTTTGTTAGCTTAATCAAGGATTCGTGCTGATGAGGTAGTCGGAATTTTGAAGGGATTTTTAAAATATGCAAAATTTCTTCAGTGTCAATATTATCTTGCATAATATAATTATTGTTTGTAGTTGAAATGATAAGCTATTGATATTAGCCTGTAACAACTTTCATATAGTAATGAATTTTAATTTCAATGATACCAGGAAGAAAACTTATAAACATGAACTTAGTCAGATCTCTAAAGTTTCGTTATTTATAAAAAGTACAATTGAAGAGCATAAAAACATTAAAAACTTGGAAAATACAGTTGTACACTTCTTGATGAAAATTGTTGTGTGTCTTGTTGAAAATGCACAAATTGAAAAAGCTCTAAAAGGTCGGCGTGCTATGGTCTAGACATATTAAAAGAGCTTCAAGGTAATTTTTTTTTACTAAAGCAAAAGAATTTCCTGAACCATTTCATAAGGATTAGCACCTGGACTTGGTTATAAAAAATGTCTGGGCTTAAGAACAATTCATTAATGATTTCAGGATATTAGATAACTGTTATGTACAAATCAACTCTTTTAATGTATAGGAATAAAAGTTTGAAAGACTTGTGCTAATTAGTTTTAGAGGGAAAATGGTCAAAAAATACTAGGAAGAATATACTGTGAAAACAAGAAGATATAGAAATTTAATGACTCAAACACGCAAGAGGAATAAATAAAATATTATTGGTAAGAAAATGAGACAAATAATTTGCATGCACTTTGCTGTCTACAAGAAATAATCTAAGCAATATAGAGAAAAAAAGGTTTAATAAGGAATTTGCAATTTTCAGATGAGTAAGTATTTGATTTTTAAAGAAGAAAATTAGCTAAATATTTCTTACTTAAAANGCTAATTAGTTTTAGAGGGAAAATGGTCAAAAAATACTAGGAAGAATAAACTGTGAAAACAAGAAGATATAGAAATTTAATGACTCAAACACGCAAGAGGAATAAATAGAATATTATTGGTAAGAAAATGAGACAAATAATTTGCATGCACTTTGCTGTCTACAAGAAATAATCTAAGCAATATAGAGAAAAAAGGTTTAATAAGGAATTTGCATTTTTCAGATGAGTAAGTATTTGATTTTTAAAGAAGAAAATTAGCTAAATATTTCTTACTTAAAATTTTCTAGGGTCAGAACTTTCTAATACGGATTTTAGTTTTATCTTAAATTATTTTAATAGAGTACTTATATTATATCCATGAAGTATTTTTGTTTGACTTGATTAAATTGCCTTTAAGTTATTTTTGAAAAAAACATCTAAAACTCATTCTTCAATATATCATAGTTGCAATTTTAGTAGCTACTTGGACTTTCTTTATAGATAAATAATCTTAATGTGCTATAAAAAGTTTGATAAAGTCTGATTCTATTATTCTGATACATTCCAACTGTATATTTTTTTTTTTATAGTTAAGGTGCTTTATGTATCTAAAGATAAAAGTATGCTAAAAACCCTTATCGAAAAATTATAAGTTTTTTTTCCTATACATGCAAGCTAAATATAATTATCATAAAAAATCTAGATAACCAAAATTTGCATAACAATATTCTATACAGATTAAATCTCTATGCCATAACATCAAAAATTCAAATCTGCACTTAAATATCGTATTTCAATCATCTCAAAATTTTCATGATCAAAACATAAAATTTCGACAATTTGTTTGCTTTAAAATCCTTAGACCCAAATTATCTTTCTATTTAACTTAAGATCTCATATGAGATATTTATGATCATTAATTTGCGAAGGTAAATCTTCGATTCGGCAATCTAAAAACTTCCTTTTCGTTTGCATTAACTAAGATAATTTCAGGTTCTCGACGAGATAAGGGCAAATTTAGCTCTTTTACAGGAGTTCCTCTACCAGAATGAGATTGGGCATAAATAAAAGGTAAGTAAGTCATTTTAGTATCATAGCACTTTGAGCTTCGAGGACTAAAGTCATCCTCTATGCATTCTGAAGTAGGAGATTTTCCTACTAAAATTTTATCCTTGAAAGGATTTTGTGAGATCCCACGTAAAGTGTTTATTCTAGGTAGTCCACATCTTCTTTTTATTGCTAAAGCTGAAGGAGCTCCTAATATATAAGAACTAATTTCTCTTCTTGTTTGAATGGCTTCCATTTATAAATTTCAATATTTTGAGAACTTATAAAGCAATTCTATCTATTTCGACTTTAAAGAATAATGTAAGTATTATTAAGTTATGAAAATGATAAAATTTGTGTAGGAAATGAATTAGAATAAAAAAGCTTATAATTTTTTAGGAGGAATTAGTTTGAGTTTTATATAGTTACTATTGAGAGATAAGAGTTATTTGATATCATGTAATAAGATATATTTTTATATTATAATGAATAAGAAAATTTTAATATAATGAAGATTAAAAAGGCAAATAGATATGAATAAAAATGTGAGACAAGAAGGATTTTCATCACCTCTGGCATTTTATTTTCTACAAAGTCGGCTAATTAAATTGATTGATAACAGGAGTTATCAAGTTAGCGTGCGGCAAAGCTAGAAAAGCCATGCGGTAGAAATAAATAGTATTCAAAGCAAATAAAGGCTAAGGAATATTATATTAAAAATATCAGAAATTTACAATAAACTTAGCAAGTTTGATTGAGGTAGATTATCAAAATATAATTTGCTGAATAAAACTAAAATAAAAAATTAGCGCAATATATTTCCAGGGAACTAGCGCAAAAAAATACCCTAAAATATTTCTTAGACATTGCAATAATTACTCAAATGCAAAAGATGCGTAGACAATGTTGTGGATAGAATTAAAATGTCCATGCACTTTAATGAAAGAATAGTACTTAAATAAATGAATACCTTAGAATGATAGCATATTAAAAAATTATAGTTATGATTAACTAAAAGCATGACTAAGAGTGCGATAAATCATTATTTATGTTATGCTATAATGAATATTAAAGAGAATTTTAGGTAAGATAAATTATGTATGTGATCAAAATGGTTGAAAATATAATTATTTTTTAATATTTGGAATAAACTTAAGAAGTTTAAAAAGAGTTTAAACAGATTTAGGATTGTGAAATTTATGATTAAAGGCATTAATTCTACATTTTAGACAGATTTTTGATTTAAAACAAAATTTCAGAAATTTGAAGTAGAAGTGTAATAGAAAATTTATTAAGTCTTTATCTGAATTTTTGTTTTAGGAAATTTAATATAATAGTTAACCAAAAAACCTAAAAGTTAATGTTTATGTAAATTAAATTTAGTGCATGATTATTTCTTAGCTGAATATATTTCATAAGTTAAAGGATTTTATAAATCTGAAACAGAGAAATTTATTTGTTTTCAAAATATAAAAATTAATACATTTATTAGTCTTGACTTATTTAAATTTAATTATAAAATTCAAGCTAAGCATCTATCCATAATTTTTAATAGCCAACTATCTTTCTATAACTATCATTTTCTTTCAGTCCATAATAAGATAATATACTAATATTTTATTTAAATAAATATCGCAAGACTTAATGATCCTTAATAAATTTGACTAATTTCTATAAAATTAACTAGGTGCAAAATACGTTATTGCTCGATGTATTACCCCAGTAACAAGCTCTATAGCTGCAAAATACGGAAGCGCCCATCTACCTCCTGGAACATATAAACTAGCAAATGTCCCAACCTTTGCAGCAAAGTTAATGATTTTTACAATGATTTGTCATAATTTCGCCCACTAATCATATCTCTCAATGATATGTTCATTTACACGATATTTAGATCTTGTTATGTTTCCAAAGCCTCCAGTTACAAGTAAATTTAAACATGCTTCACCTTCATAATAAAATGTTACTTTGAAATTATAGTCGACTTTAACATTATCACGAAATTCAATAATCAGGGCTCCAATTGAATTTGCAACTCTATGGCCCCATTGCTTTAAACACACTTTTATGAGATTGTTATAGTCACTACGAGTTATTGGGCTTTCTAAAATTTCACTGATACATACCATCTTTTATTTAAAACCAATATTTTTTTTGAAATGGGGGGCCAACTTAGTTTTTAAAATATGCCACAAATTTAAATGGAAATTAATACAAAAAACTGGAGAAGATATTATATGGAAAAGCATGGGTTTAATGAATAAATGCGAATTTGATATTCTGTTTTATTTCTGTCACGACCTATTTAAATAGCAAATTACAAAATATTTTAATGAAAACAAGTATATAGTTTATCTAATTGGACTTACTTTAAAAAGTATTGAATAACGTAAACTTACAACAGATTATTCTGCGAAAAGAAAATTAATTAGTGATGGAGTTTGGAATATCCTTAATTCAAATTTATATCTAAGACTAACTTTCTACATATCAATATTCTGTTTTTATGTTTCTATGAATATTTTGAATAAATATAACTAATTCATCATTTAAAACATAGCCGCATTTTTCAATCATAAATCTAAACAGCTGATTTTTAAAGCAAGTTCCTAATATTAATAATAGCTTCTACCCCTTATTCTGGTAGGCCGATCATAAGTTATCATTTTACTGATTACCCTTCCACCGATTCTAGCTGCTCCGATATATGGTAAAGCTAACTGAGCTCCAGGAACATATTTAGAAACAAAAAAGGCAATTTTAGTAGCGAAATTTACTATCCTCATCAGTTTATGCCAAAAATTAGACCTCCAATCATATCTTGAAATGCTACTTTCATTCACTCTATATTTGGTTCTAGCTATTCTTCCCAACCCTCCCTTGACCAAAAGTACAAGATATTTAGTTTCATCAAGATAAAAAGTAACTTTAAAATTTTCTGTTTCACCAATATTGTCCCTAAACTCAAGTATAAGTGCACCAAGTGAATTAGCGATATTATGCCCCCAAGTACTTAAGCAAAGTTTAATAAGTCTTGTATAGTTACTGTTGAATATAGGGCCTTCCATGCTTTGTCTAAGAACCATCTTTAGTATTATATACAAATAATAAATTTATAGAATTAATCTTAAATATGAAGAAATATACCAATTAAGCATTTTTTAATTTAACAGGTTTATGATAAAAAATTGTCAACATTTTAAGTAAATCCGATTAAAGTATGAATTATAGTTTTAAAATGTTTATAAGCAAGTTTAATAATAAAAAGCAATTTTTATAAAATATTTTAGTCCATGAATAATAGATAAATTTGGGAAGCTCATCACTTTAATATTGTCTAAATACAATTTTTACTTAGAGAGATACAAATGAAAATATTAAATATGGGGTGTTGCTATATAATAAATAATAATGAAAAGCACTAAAGAGCAAGGTCAAAATGTTATTTATAGAGAAGTTATTGACGAACTAAAGAGAAAAGGGACTAACAAGCAGAGCAATATGAAGCTTGAAAGTATCTTCAAATACCGAAGATGGCTTAAAGTTATCGACTCATTTGCTGCATGTCTCGCAGTTGCAGGGTTAAGCAACCAATATTATCTAGTATCATCTACATAGACCCAAATCCTCTTTTATGAAACCCCTCAATATACAATCACTGATAGATACAACAGTTTTTGTTATCTTGGTCTAGCCTTTACTCTATTCTTATGTAACAAACATATAGTAATATGCATAGTAATGCATTATGTGATTAAAAGCAAAGTTACTCAGATTAAAAAATCCAACATTGAAACAGAAGGTTTCAAGCGAGGTGTTGCTTTTAATTTAATCATCGAACTTCTGTTATGTAGTGTTACCTCTTTACCTAACGTTAATGTGAAATGGACTGGAACAATGAGTGGGAAATATTTTATTTATCATATAACAGACATATTCATGATGATTATGCTACTGAAAACCTATCTTATCATGAGACTTTATGAGCATTATTCGAAATGGACATCTTTTAATGCATATAAAATCTGTAAAAAATACTCAACAAATGCTGATGCTTTTTTTGGTCTAAAGTCAGATTTAAAAGACAGACCTTTTCTTACAATAGGAATTGTTATGGGCTTACTAGTAATTATTTTTGGTATAGCCACTCAGCAGTCAGAAAAAAGCTATGATGGTAAATGTAGTAATATGGACCAACTTACGAATTCTGAATGGTTGATTATTATAACTATGACAACAGTTGGATATGGAGACATTTACCCCACTACTCATTTGGGACGCTTTTTTTGTCTTCTAGCTTGTATATCTGGGATGATTTTAGTATCTGCTATGGTCGTTGCTTTAAATATGGCTAGTGAATTCAATAAAGATCAATCTATAGCATATTTAGCTGTAAGAACTAAAAATCGTGAACATGAATGGTATATATCTGCAGCAGAAGTTATTAAAGCAGCTTTTAGGAAAGCGAAATCTAATGACTTACTGTCAAAGTATAAGTCTATGTTAAATCTTAGAAAACGTGTATTTAATTTCAAAAGAAAAACTGAACTTAATGCACTTATGGATATCACTTCAGCTGAAATGCTTTATGACCTTCAGCATAAATTAGAAGGGAAACTCTTGGCCACTAAAAGCATTATTTGTGATATTCCTCGACTTGCGGAAAGGTGTGAAAGTTTGTTGAAGACGCAGAAAGTACTTGATCAGAGGCTTGAAAAAGTTATGCAGCAGCAGAAGTATATTAGTGGTCAATTAGATGGTAGCTTAGGTTTTTAGATTAATTAGATAATTTTTTGAGGATTTTAAGCTTTTATTATTCGATATATTTCTCTAAAGCTAATTTATATTCCTATAATCTTCATACAATAAATTTATAATATTTTTTTTCAAATCATCTAAATGATATCCTAAATTACAACTTTATTATAATTATATTAACCCAATGTATAGTGCATACTATAAAGTTAAAAGTTGGTGTGATGCAAAAGATATAAAAGGTGTATGGCGCATGGGTCGCATCAAGAAAAGAACAAAAAACGTAATCACTGTGCATTTTGACGGATGGAGTGACAAATACAAAGGTGCTTATTGTACCCACTCAAAATGCATAGCCCCGATTCGTATGTTTTCCCGTGGATACACTGGCCAAGAGCGTGTAGCTTTACGTGAATGGGAATATAACGAAGATCATTTAGTAGTTCATGAAAAGAATATGATAAAAATTGCTGAAAATAACTTCAAATCTTTATCTCCTTATGATCTGACTATGTATCTACGTGGAGATTTGTTTGTTTTAGTTGATTGTTTATTTGGATTCACATATACAAATCCTACAAAAGATATTAAAAGAGTTGAAGCTTTTTTTCATACTGTGTTAGAATTTACTTATAAGTGGATGGATTATGCAAAGAATTTACCTGTGCCAAAAAGTAATGAAGAGTATTTAACTGATGCTCAGAGTTCAGCATTTTGTGCTGGATTTGAGATGTTTGAAATTATGAGAAGTATACTTGGGTATAATAAAAGGACGAAGAAGTTTTTTGAGAAATATAGAATTTTTACAAATACTTTGCAGTATTGTAAGAGTTTTTTGGAAAATGGAATTGAAAAATTTTTAGCTGTAGGGTGCAAATATAAATTTGATGACACATGGCCTCTAATGCAAGTTCTACCTCTAATATTCGCTCAAGACCTTAATGCAGACAACGAAGGAATTTTAAAAACTTACATAACTCAAATAATAAACCACATGGAAGAAAACGGAGACGCAATAAATCTTACAGAGCATTTTGCAAGTAATTTTCAGACAATTGTATCTTCAGTTTATCCAGAAGAGCAAAAAGCTGAAATAATGGNGTATCTTCAGTTTATCCAGAAGAGCAAAAAGCTGAAATAATGGGGCACTTTGATCTCTTATCAGAATCTGAAAAAGGTAAAGCCCTTGAAATCGCCATTGAATCTCCAGACGGATCTTTTATTGAGCATGATGAAGTGTCAATACCACTTGAAGAGCTTCTTTCTCCAAAAGCTTCTAAAAAGCCATCAAGTAGTAAAATGTCATCTTTTAATACCCCTTCTGAACCAAAGCATTTCAAAGAACCCAAAATTTTTAATTTCTCTAAATCCTCTGAACCTCCAAAGAAAAAAACTGTATCAATTGACCAGGCTTCTAAAACTGATTATGATAATTTGGTTAATTATATTGATTCAAAACATAATGATCTTATTGATATGATATATAATTATCAACAAAATTATACAGGAAATGATAAGAATAATAAGAAACTTCAGGAATGTGTTACAGGAACAGCAGATACAATGGAATTTCAGATATTAGATAGATTAGAACATTTAATATCGAGAAAACAAGTACTTGATGCTGTTGGGATTATTAGATGGAGGAAGAAAATTTGTAAGATTGCCATGATGAATGGATGGGAAGTTGCTGAAGAGATTAGCAAAGCTTCGATTGGAGATATGAAAATCACTAAAGATAGGTTCATTCATGCAAATCTTTCAAAGTTAGCAATGAGATTTGACTAAGATTTTTATATTTGTCATTAAAATAATTAGAAAGCTTTTATATTCAAAATCTAAAATTGTTTGTATAGAAGCTTCTACTCATAGTTTCTAATTTATCATTATTTTTATAGCAGAGACGCAACCTAATTAACTCTTCCTAAATTTAGTTATAGAATATATTAAAGATAATCAAGTAAGGTTATCAAAAATTATATAAAAAAATTTACTTTAAAATATATATCTATTTATGCTTCATACATTTTTTACTCATATTTAATATATACTTATGCAGCATATCTTAAAAAACCTTTTATTCTTAAATACTCTTTCAATGTATTTTAATAATCCTAAATATATCGAAAATTTAAGTATTAAATAAAAATATCACCTATTCAAACAAGAAATTTAAAAGATTATTATCTTTCATTCCTATCAATTCAAATAGCCCATGTAAGGAATATAGCAAATTTCTTCACAATAAACTCTTATTATAAACTAACTATGAATAAGAGTTGAAATAACAAAATTTTATACTGATTGTTCATAACGTTAATAAATAATATTTCAATGCACAGCTCAGGGTCTCATCGCATTTTGGCGGACATAACTTCAAAAATTCAAAACACAACTGAAACTGCACAGGGCATCTCAAATAAACTCTCAATAGATATCAATGAGGAATTGAGTTTAAAAACCTTAGGCAAGATTAAGAAGATGTCTAAGAAAAATAACAAACTCTCAAAAAACATTCAAAAACAAATAGATGTCTTTAAAGAGGCAAGCAAAATTCTTGTTGACACATCTATTGAAAACTCTTCCAAAATTGGATTTTTAGCTGATGAAATTAGTTTTGTCAAGAAAAACATTGTTGAATCCAATGATTTTTCACAAAGTCTTCCTGGACTGCATAGGTCGCGAAAGTTGAATAAAAAATTGAGCAAGTTTAAAGAAATGTACCAGCATATCGCCGATACAAATAAAAAAATTATCGAAAGTGAAAAACAAATTTTTGAAAAGGAACTTGAAAATTTAGAATTGCAAAAAAGGCTGCAGAAAGTAGAAGAGAGTATTTCAATGTATATGAATGAGAAAGAACAGAAATGCACCTGCATAATTTTGTAGGCGAAATAAAAATTTATGTTTAGTATATAGTTTAATAAGAATTTTAGTTAATGTAGCGAGATTTAAGTAGCAATGCAATAATATAAGAAGTATTTGCAAATAATAAAAAAAGTCAAGTTAATAAGATAATAATATACTGTATATTTATTTACTTACTAGCTTATATTTAAAAACATATAATGAGATTTTTATTCAAATTAGTATTTTAGTCATATTTCAATAAATAATATACCTATAAAGAGTTATATAAACTTATTTCAAAGCACTTCATAGACCAATTTTCTATTATTTTAAACCTTTCTGGCATATAAGGATAACTTTTCACAGCGTTTAAACACTTAATCCATCATAATATAGATTTCGATGAAATGCGCTTACTTTAAAGATCTATCATTATTGGCAGACCAAACTAAAAATTTTATTAAAAATGAATCTTCATGATTATACCTAATAATTATATTTTAGAAGAAAAAGTTATAATTAACTAGCCTTGCTATCTAAAACACTAAAATTATTTGCTAAAAATCTAAAAATCCCTATAAATACTATGATTAATCTATAAAAAGCTATAATTTAGAAATTCATAAAAAATCAACTATTTTGAATAAACTATTAAACTCATCTAAAACTTTGGTTTAAAAAACATTGTCCTGCCAAACCACCAGTTTCTCTTAACAAATTGCATATAAACTCTAGGGAAAAGCCATTTTTTAGCCCAATAAAAAAACCCATTTGGCACATCTTGCTTATAACTAAATGTTTCATGTGGGACTAATCCATATTTAAATTCGCACATCATAAGTTTATTATTCCCAACAAATATTGGACAAGCAGTATATCCTTCATACTTTGCATTTATATCTTTTTTATCTAAAGCTTGGAACAAATTATGAGTAAGAACTTGAGATTGTGATAATGCAGCAGCAAGTGTTTTAGGAATTGGTGTATTTGCACAATCACCTAAAGCCCAAATATTATTATACCTTGTATGTCTTAATGTTTCTTTATTAACTTCAACAAAACCAGTTTTATCAACTAGAGTCGAATTTTTAAGAGCATTTACTCCTCTTTGTGGTGGAGGAACATGAAGCATATCATAAGGTACAGCAATTTCTCCATCTTTGTTTTTGAAATAGGCTATTTTTTTTTCATGTTCAACTCTACTTATTGTATGTTCGAAATTTAGGTTTATGCCTTTTCCTTCAGCGATTTCTTTTAGTTTTTTAGCATATTTTGGCACTGAAAAAATAGCTGGCTGGGCCATGTAATAATGAACTTTGAAGTCTGTGACTCCTGCGGCTTTGAAATTGTCGATTGCTAGATGCATGATTTTTTGTGGAGCCCCTGGACATTTTATTGGTAAAGGGGGCATACAAAAGACAGCGTTTCCACCTTTGAAGTTCTCGATGATTTTGTTGGTTTTAAAAGCATATGGTAAACGGTAGATAGACCCCACTGTGGATTTTTCATCATCAAGGGCTTGTTTTAACCCAGGAACAGCTTCAAAATCTAAGTGAATCCCCATAGAGACAATTAGATTTTCATATTGTAAACTCTCTCCGCCTGAAACTGATAGACTGTTTTGATCAGGATTGAATGATACAACTTCCTTTTGCAGTATGGGAACTGAAAAGGGAAACATATTTGCTGTTTTGTTTTCAATAATATGCATTGAATTTTTTTTGATTGACTCAGCATCACCCAATACACGACCACCTATCATTGTAAATCCGGGCTGATAGTAATTCACAAGACTAGGCTCAATAACAAGAATCTGTGAAGGTTGAACCCTTCCTGACTTGATAAGATTGTTGACAATTGACACACTTGCTGAACCTCCACCAGCCACAATGAACTTAAACATTATATTATCCAGTCATTTTAATAGCTAAATGTGGCAAAATTTTATGCAAGATGAAAGGACTATAAATTTAAGGTAAATGCTTGAATCATATAAAAGGGAATTTTCTAAACTTGTCATTGAGATTATTATGCATACCTTGAAACTTTAGGTTTTTATATGATTAAGAAGAGCTGAATAAGTCAGAAGAATGAATTTTTCAGTGAAAAATTAGAAAAAGTTTATGTATGAATAAGTTCATTGAAAACTATTAAAACAGATGAACTTAGGATAATATAAGCAACTATTTAGAAGGCTATGAAATAGGATTGCTGGGTTCATTGGGTAAATAGCTTGATAAAGTTTAGCTTATGTGAACTTAAAAAAATGTTTAGTCTTACGTAAAAGTTAACCCATTTATTTTTTTATTAGATAAAATGGTTTATAATTTCCGAACTAGGTATCATATAGTGATGAAGTACAAAATAGTAAATTATCCTATTTTATTAGAAGATTTTCATAAATCATTGTTTGAGCACCTCACAAACAACAAAAATTTTTGCAATCGCTAATTAATTAATATTTTATTCAAAATCTCCAATAACATAAATATTATCTTTCAAACTCTCAAGATTCTTAGCTTTAGCCTTTAAAAATTTTGAAAAATCCTCACTGCAAAATGCTTCTGTGCTTAAATTCCTAATACGACTTTTAGTAGACGATGCTTTTATTCTCAAATCTGGATAAAGTGAAGTATCACCTTGAGTTAAAGTAGGCATATAAGTATTTATCCTTCTATTTGAATACGAAATATTCCTTTTGTATTTTTCTTGTGAATCATTCCACCTGTTTATTTTTCTAACATTAATACTGGGTTTGGCTTCAGCAAGGCTTTTATATATTTTTTTATTAGTTTTGTTAATCCTATTGATTTCTTTCTTTCTTATAGAGTAATTCAAAGATTTTTTTACAGAAGCTTTTGAAGTTTTTGCAGTTTTTGGGCTAACTGATAAAATATCATATAGTTTTTCTAATAATATCATATTCTGGGCTTTTATACTGTTTTCCCTGAATATTTATTTACCTTTCACGACGGATATGAGTTTTTTTACTATAAACACCATTTGTAATCCACGAATAATTAGCTTGAGAGAAATTCTCAACCACAGGTCTTATGTTTTGCATATTTTGTTCATGACTATGAGTCTCTTGTATTTGCCTTAATCAAAATTACATGAGTTTTGTATATGTTCTTGTTGGGTCAATTCTAGGATTCATATTTATTAACTCATTATAAAAATTTTAATCTGCACTTTTTTCGTATTTGGTTTCAGTAGTTGTGATATTTATTATTTTCACAATGAATTCTCGAATTTGATGTTGAATGAAAAATAAGAAATAATAAAGATCGACAGAGAAATAAAAAAAATCAGTCAATCAATAATTCCTAATCTCATTTCTTTGATTTTATTATAGATTATTATTCAGGATTTTGAATAATAATTGTAATTAGCACAACACTCTCATCAAATTGCCAATATTTTATTAATGGACTTATCATATAACAAAATCACAAATACAAATACGAGCAAAAAAATATTTATAGCTTCAACATCAAGAATAAAACCAATTCCTCATATACCTTCAAAAACTAAAGTTAATACTGCTAGAGATTATAAAAATATAACTCCTATAAGAGCAAGTAGCCCCNCATATACCTTCAAAAACTAAAGTTAATACTGCTAGAGATTATAAAAATATAACTCCTATAAGAGCAAGTAGCCCCATACAAAGATTTTGTGATTCCCCGTCTTTTACAATTAGTCGAACTAATAGGTTTCAAATGTCAGTTTTAGAGAAGTTCAAATGTATTTTTTATTCAGATATGTCATCTTATTTTAAAACTCGCAAGACAACAACTGAAAATTCAATGATAAAAAACAATAAAGATATGCGGCCTTTTACTCCAGAAAGTCGCAGGGAAAAAAATAAACAGATTAATTCAGCAAGAGAGGCTAAACACGAAGTAATCCGTGTGACAAAGTCAAGTTTAATCAAAATGAAAAAAGAAATAGTTGAATTCAAACTTGAAGAAAAATTCAAAAAACTATTTTTTCGACAAAAAAAAGCTGTATATCTTATTTAGGATGTTTTAAAAATATATAAAGCTTGGACTACAATAATAGGGGCTTGTAGTATGCCACTTATAATAAAAAACTCTATCAAAATTTTGAAATATAGGAAGAAAAGAACTTCATGCTTATTAAAACAGTTTTCATTATCAGCTTTGTTTATTGGAAAAATATTGCATAGACTCCAGTATATAAAAAAACATATGGCGATTAAAGTAAAATATATTTAGAAACTAAAAATCTTAGAAAACTATTGCAAGGACTGGATTTCGAAAAAAAAGCACAGCCAAATGATCATAATTACTAGTTTCTTTGATATTATTTTAAATAATTACTGCATGAATCATATTATTATCTCTTGGAAATCAAAAGTAATAATCAAACAGATAATCTTTATCCAAAAAAAAATTAGAGAAATTATCCCATATAAAAGGAAATTATATGACCAATTATTAGAAATGTGGAGAAATGAAGAGGGTATTATGATAAAATCTTTTATTTCTAAGAAAAAGAAGCTTTCATTTATACTAAACAATGATCAAACCCAACAAAATTTTTCACTTATATCAAATTCAAAAAGACTTAGCTACATACGAGAAAAAATCAAAGATGCTGTTAAGTTTTATTGTCTTAGAATGCACAATTATAGAGCAAGTTTAAAAATGATGAGCACAGGATTGATAACTTCATCTTGGTATAGTACGGCTATGGTCACATGGAGGAAGCCAAGGCCTGAAAGTCCTGATTTAATTGAGCTTTTTACCACTGAAGTGTTTAAAGATTTAATAAGACAGGCTATGAAAGATAGACAGAGTTTGAGACTTTCAAATAATCGTGATTAGTTTAAAAATTCATAAATAAAATAAAAATATAATGATAAACTGATAATTTTTTATGTATATTTTAGTAAAAGTCTAAAAGAAAAACCAAAGTTGTGTAGTAATTATTTCAATGTGATATGTAAAATCATGCTTAAAAAAGAATAATGATTTTTTGATTTACGCTACTAAAACATAGGGTTTAGATAAAAATTTTAGTAAATGCAACTTAAAACTAGATTAATAACAGAGATTTTATAGATTAATTGATTAGCAATTGATCTGAAAAGATAAGATTATTTTTTACTTTTAATCAATACTTGCAATTTCAAAATCTCTATGAGAAATTAATTAATCCTTTATAAATAAATGGATTGCAAAATTATCTAACAGCTGGATACTCAACCTTAATTCTGATTAAAAACCTTTATTTATTAAAATACTTAACTTTATAGTATATAAAATATCAAAAAAAAATACGAATAATTTTCTAATAATTATTATACTAATTCCAATTAGCATTTTAATGCTAAACTTAATTCGTTTTTAATCATATCAGCCAAAAACAAAAGAAAGCTTCTTTCAAAATCGCAGTAAACCTTTTCAAAATTCTTAAGAGCAGAATTAAGTTTCGATATACTTTTATCTCTGCACATAAAAGAGCGAAATGTATGAGAAAGTGCTTGATAATTAGTTTTGGTTTTTTTCTTATCAGGATAAAAATTATAATCAGAAATCAATGTTTTATTCTTTAGAGCTAGATAGCCTTGAATAGATTCCTGATCTTCGACGTTTTTTATATTAGATTTCATAAAAATTTGTAACACGAAATTAAATTTTTTTTTTACTTGTTTTGCAGCAAATTTTACTTCTTCTGAAAGGACTGCACCTAATGGATAAGTATCTATATTAAAGCAAATCCAAATTATCTCTGGACTTATTATTTTCATGAAAATAGCTTCTAAATCTAAAAATTTAACATATTCAAGTGTCTGATCAAAACGGAAACGGTAATTATAGTAGTTTATTATACCCCACTTGACCGCTAAATCATTAAGAAACCCTATAAACTTTACAGTAAAATTATATTCTTTCAAAGCATTTGGATTATGTAATAGCAAAGCATTCATTTGATTTGTCCATCTTATTACGCTATGCCCTTCAATTTCAATTAGTTTTAACAAGGGATGAAGAAGACAAAATGTCCCAAATGAGAAATTAGTTGGATTAAGTTTTTTATAAAATGTTCTGCACAAGTCGAAAAAGATACTTTCATAATATTCGATAGGTGCAGAAGCAACTAAGTTAATATTTTCATCAAGGGTTTCACTAAGCTCTTTAATTTTTAAACCCTTTAAGTTTTCAGGAATCTCATATAAATTGCTTCCTGATTCTGATGTACTACGAATTCTAGGAATTTTATCCACTGAACTAAACAATCTTGGATTTTTGGTGAATTTACCATAAAAAGGACTTACTTTCATTATAATTTAATAAGAACCATAAACTACGGGTATATAACATGGAAAATCCTATTTTAAGAGTCTAAAAGCAAATATATTCAATAATTACTTATATTAACTGCTCTGTTCCAAGTTTTTTTAAATTCTTATTATTTATAAAAACAATTCATTTGTTAAGATTTTGCTGTTTGATTCTAATTATTTTGCATTTCTATGCATTAGGCGAATCGATATCTTAAACTTTCGAGTTTTATTTATATAATGCATTAGACTTAGTGTAGCCCAAGCTTTGCTTAGGTTATTTCTTTTGCATGCAACTATATTAAAAGTTATACTAATCTTACTTAATAAATAAAAAAAATAAACAGATAGAGTATATTTAGCTTCATAAAATGATTATAGAAACACTATGCTAATTTATATAAAATTTTCTTAAAGCATATTACAGTCTAATATTTAATGCTACAACAGGTTAAATATGAACTTTAATTATTATTCGAATAAGAATATACAATATGAAAATTAAAGTTTATTTGGAAGTAATACTACCTATAAAATCATAGTTTCTGGGTAGAGATATTCATGAAATTAAACACATATACATAATGTATCGTAGACTCATTGAAATGAAGTTGAAGTTAATAAAACTTTAATTAGCAGATTTTATAAAGTAAAATTTATATTTTATCAATTTGCATATAAAGAGTAGTTAGATTGCTTTATTTGCTAGAATAACTTTGAATTTATTAGAAAATATTAAAAATAAGGGCAAAACTCTTCAACTATACACACAATAAGTGAAACTCTAAAAATCATACTTTCTTAACAGAAGAAAAACTTAAGGTATTGCGAAGCTGAAAAGTTTAAAATATATGAATTTATTTGCAGTTTAAATAACTTATATTAATGGGCCATAGAATCAGAAATATCCCTTCTCCTGTTAAAACTAACTTAGAAAGGCCAAGAAGTTCAGCAGGAAACTCACCAAAATCGGCAAATATAGAAGAGCGTTATGAGCAGCTAATGAAAGAATTCTCAGAAATAGACTCTGACNTTATATTAATGGGCCATAGAATCAGAAATATCCCTTCTCCTGTTAAAACTAACTTAGAAAGGCCTAGAAGTTCAGCAGGAAACTCACCAAAATCGGCAAATATAGAAGAGCGTTATGAGCAACTAATGAAAGAATTCTCAGAAATAGACTCTGATAAGAACAAAGAGCTGACATTTGATGAGATTATGAATTTCCTTACAAAAAAACAAAATGAGGAATTTGATTTCATTTTATGCCAAGAACTATTCGCTAGACTCGACAAAAACAACGACAATGTTGTGACAATGGATGAATTTATAGGTTCATGGGTTGAAGTTGAAAATCTTATAATCAAACAGATAAAAGCTCTGAAAAAAGACATTCAAAAAAACAAAAATGAGATTCAAGATCACCAAGATAAGCTGAAAAGGGCAAAAGAAACTGAAATTATGAGACCAAATGGGATAATGGAAGATAGTGTTTTAACAGTCTTAGTGAAATCTGCAGTAAAAATAATCCCAACAACTGCAGATGGGACTTCAAATCCTTTCGCTGTAATGGAATGTGACGAAAACACAAAGAATACATCAGTTTTAACTAAAACATTAAACCCTATATGGGAAGAAGAGTTTGTATTCCCAGTCAATTCTAAAGGTCTTGATTTGAAAATCACTATTCTCAGCAAAATTTCACTTGGGAATTCATTTTGTGGACAAGTCAGTATTCCTTTATCTTTACTTGCAGATCAATTGAAACATGAACAATATTTCTCATTAGTTTCAGAAAAAGGTGAAGGTTTCCAAGGAAAAGTACTTTTAGAACTTCAATGGATATGGAGTAAAGTTAGGTATTTAGAAGATATTATACAACAGTATGACAAATTTGTCAAGGAAGATAAGGAAAGGATTGAAAATTTGTATGGGCAGTTAAATAAACTTAAAAAACCTTTTGAGCATATAATTGAATATAATGTGACTAGTATGACAATTGAAAAATCACACACAGAAAAAAGCGAATTAATGGTATCTAAAGTTAATTGTGCAAAAGTTTGCGAAAATGATAAGTTTTTATATCAGTGCATTTTATTGTATCTGTTTTTATCGATTATTACTAACTTTTTCCGCAGTGATTTTTTAAATGTAAGAGCCAAATAGTGTGTTACGAGCATAAGTGGGTTTTATTATTGGAATACTCATGACAGTGACGGTTTGAGGCTGTATATTTTATTGATGGCGCTTTGTGAAGTGTTTGATATGGTTTGGCTATTTTGTTATGCTAAAAACTGGACCGATGAAGGCTTTTTTCAAGAGATTGTCGTGTTTGCCAGCATTTTCAGTGCTGCCTACAAAGTTTTCTTGGGTTATGCTCTTTCACGAAGGTATGGAGTGATTAATAGTTACTAAATCTCTATTCACGATCTTTAAAACCTAAAAAAAATCATATATTTCTATTCAGATATTTGCATTAACCATTTAAAACAAAATTCCATTAATATTTCTCTTCTTATAAAAATTTTAAAGTTTTAATTAAATATATACTATTCATGCCTAAGATTATAAAACTCTATAACTTACTAAATACTCTAATGTAAAGCTTTTCTCCATGCATCAAGAGCTTTAACACCATTTTGCGCAACTTCTTTTCTGCATTCTCTATTAACAACTCGACCTGTCCTATCTATAAGTATCAATGTTGGAACACTATTAACAGCAAGGCTTTCGTATAGACGGTCTTTAATAATTGTAGAGTCAAAAGGAATTGCTAACCAAGGCATATGATCGTAATACTGAGTAAATTGTTGTATTGTCTGATCCCAGCTAACGTAAATAATTTCGACTTGCTTTCTTGAAGCATTTACTTGGTTGTAAAAATTAGCTAGCACTGGGGTGAACTGTCTACATGGGGGACACCAACTTGCGCTGAAGTAAAGAAGTATCATATCAGCTTGGCTTAATACAGATGTCGATATAGATCCTTGTTTTCCAAGTAGACTATCTCCAAGTATTCTTTCCATTATATTTATATTAGGAAATAATTCTGAATTATTTATTAGTTTTATTATTATAAACTTGAGTAAGAAGGTAAATTGTCATATGCTTCTATGTAAAAATAATAAGTATTTGATTTATATGAGTAGTTATGCTATGGAATAGAAATATTGAGGATGCTGTTGTTTGATTGGTTGAGTTTGATATTATATTTATAGTGATTAAACTTTAAAATGGATTGGGGTTTTTTCAGGTTTGTATTGGATTGATTATTTTGCAGACTAAATTTTTGAGATTTAATCTAGGTTTGATAGGGCTTTAAATTATAGCAACGTATTAATATTATATGCGATAAATTGTAAATTGCGACTAACTTTCTAATTGGTATATGGTTGTAATAATTGTTTGAAAATTTACTTAAAAAACTGCTTTAGTTATTATTACCCTACGAAAATTACTTTCTTTAAGTATTAAATAGTTCTAATTAATAGTATTCTATGATTATATTATAATAATAGTTTTAATTTACCCTTATATTTAACTCAGCATAAAATCAGTTTGCTTTAAATTTAATTTTAAACTTAGCATATAGAATAAACTTCTCTTATAATTACTAAATAAAATCCAAAATAATAATTTAAGTCTTTATTATAAAACATTACTTACATTACTAAAAGTATGCTTAAAAATCTTTAACAAGGCCAATAAAATTAGTTGAATAAAAATGATTTGTAATTTCTAAATCATACACAAATTACAATATACAACTCTTAATTAACAATATATTCCCATCTCCCTTACTCATAAGAATTTTAGTAATAACCTGATTTCTAAGTATTTTTTAAGCTAATAAAAATTCACAGATGTTATGGTCTTATTATCTTAGGAAGCCCTTAAAAGTCCAAAAAGTAAAATCCATATAGAACATCATAAAAAATCCATCAAAACTCCCTATGGCAGCTTTTCATCTAGCTGCAATAAGGATTCAAAAAAACTTCAGAGGATTTATCGTAAGAAAAGGCATTAAAGTCAAGCCAAAACCCAAGCCCCGAACTTTAAGAGAAACTTTTGTCTCATCTAAGTTTTTCAAGCCTCCTGAAGAGTTAAACTTCAAGCATTTTTGCGCTACAAAAATTCAATCAGCATGGAAAAGATATCTAGCAAGACAAAGATTTGTCCTCACAAAACGTCATGTCTATGCCAAAGCTGCATCAATAATACAAACTGCTTGGCGTTATCAGAAAATGGCCAGACAGCAAAGTGCTCCATTATCAATCCATCAAGCCGCAGTAAAAATCCAAAGAGCCTGGCGATCATTCACCAACGTAAAAATCTTCAAGTATTACAAAGAACTAATAAAATTCAAACTTAAAGGTAACCCAAAGGAACTACTTAAAACAATAAATCCAAGTGAAGCTCATATTATTGATAAAGCCTCAAATGTCCACTTACGCTTTAGACTTGGAGGATATAAATTTCCCCCTTTGATTTATTATAAGATATATATTCATTCAGGATGTGTTGATGTAAATAGCTTTGCTCCTCGTGATTATCAAGCTATTAAAAAATACACTAAAAAAGCAACGGTTAATATAAAATTTGAAGAAGAAGATGCTAAAAAGATTACAAGTGGCTGGTATGAAAGATCTGATAATAATGGTTGGAGACCAATAACTGAAAATATTATAGCGCCTTTTGATAAAGTAGAAATGCAAACTGCGATTAAACCTGTACCTTTTCATCATGATAAAAATAAGAGAAAGGAATTGAAGATTAAAGATAGAAGGAAAAGAAAAATTAAATGGCTTAAGAAACTTTATGATGAAGGGAAAAAAATTGAGGAAATGGAGGGACAACATGAGGTTATTAAGAATATTCCTGAGTTTGAGGAAGAGGAAGATGGAGAAGTTGACCCGAAAAATCCATTTGATGATGATAAATTGTTGGATTTGAATGAAGAAGAGCTTAATGAATATGTTAATGGGTTGATGAAATGGTCAGAAACACTTGATTTTGATAAATACATGGATAATTGGTTCCAGATCGCTACTTCAGCTCCTATTGAAGCTGAAATTGCAGAGGAAAATGAAGAAGTTATCTTATAAGCACTTAATATTTCACATATCCTTTATACGAATTTATTATAAAATACAAAAGTATATATGATAATAATTTTTGTCCCTTTAAATATATTATGCATTTCTAACTAAGTAAAAAGACCAAAATTTAGTTTTAATTACAATTTTAATTTGAAAGAAATAAAGTTAATAAAAGTTCATGAAAATGTATACAAAATAAACAGCAAGCCTGATAATACAAACTTTTACTAATAAAATATATGTTTAATAAAATATTATACATTATTTTCTTAGTGATTAATAATATAAAAAGTATTAAAGTCTTGCAAATATCTTGAATATCTTTACTTAATTTTAATAATTCTTAATGATTTTAAAGTATAGTTTGCCAATGGCCATAGATTTCTTTATTATATGAAAACAAGCTATATCAGCTGTAAAGTTCCTAAGTGTAAAAGGACTTTCCGTAATGAAAAGAGCATGGAGAAGCATTTGAATGAAGATCACTCAGATTGTGACAACAATGAACTTGTTGGCTATCGATGTAGAAAATGCAAAAGAGTATTAGGGACAAAGCAATGCTTAAAAGAACATCTATACACTCATACAGGCCAAAAGCCTTATAAATGTTTAGAACCAGGCTGTGGAAAAAATTTCAGACAGAGTAGCCAGCTTTCTTATCATAAAAAAGTCCATTCAGAACTTAAAAAGTACTTTCTTAAAAATACTGGAGGGATTTTAATAGAGACAGGAAGTCAAGACCAGAATGAAATTTCAAAAGAATCGCCTTTGGACCTTTTAAAGCTTCCTGGGATTAATGGTCCTCAATATGGTGTCAAATTGCCTAGCATGTTTAGTTAAGTAATATTCTGATAATAAGTCTTATCTGAATAAGAGTGAAAATATCAAATGCTTTTTTATTATAAAAGTTTGCTAATATATTGATTTTAGAATTTTAGCTTGAAGGATGAACTTCTCAAGGTAAAATGAATATAAACATCTAAATATAAAATTATTATTTGATAGATGGGTTCTAAGCTAAAGATCAAAAACGAAATATTTCATTATGTAAAATATTCTGGTGGTATTATAATTTAACAAATTAAACAATATTAGGAAATTAAGTAAAAAATNAGCTTGAAGGATGAACTTCTCAAGGTAAAATGAATATAAACATCTAAATATAAAATTATTATTTCATAGATGGGTTCTAAGCTAAAGATTAAAAACGAAATATTTCATTATGTAATATATTCTGGTGGTATTATAATTTAGCAAATTAAACAATATTAGGAAATTAAGTAAAAAATGTATTAAAATTATAGTTTGAATGCGCTTATTACTATGAATATCTAATTTAGAATAAAAAATTACCTTTTGGTATTTTAATACCAAAACTATAATACTCTAAGTTACGCAACTTCAAAAAACATACAAAATTATTATTCTAAGTATAAGTAAACATTGACAAATATAAGAAAATATTATATTATTTTGAAATTTTACTTATAATAAACTATTTCCTGATTAATGAATCGCCGAAGAGAAAAAAACTTATTTCTTTTTATAGTCACTATAAATTTTATCCTTCAAAATGTGCAAAATATTACCGTAGTTATATCTTATTTGCTTGTATCTTGAATCTTTATACATTTATCTTATACATTCACTATATATTTTAATAATAATAATCCATTAATATTTTCAAGCATAAAACATCCTGAAAACCAAAAATCTGATATTAAATTAAGTTAATTATTTATATAATACAAGCTTATTACTATTTATAATCTATAAGATCATTATATTTTATATACCTCAACTTTTATTAAATACCCTCTGCACTTTCAATATCTAATATTGGGATTTTGATGCCGCATTTTATTCATTGAAAGTATAAAAACTATTTATATTACATTTTCTCATAGCAAATTTATATTATCTCATTTTTTTTTACCTAAACGCATAATTATTCATTCTATTCAATTCCACTAATTAATTTTAATATTCTACTATAAAATTAAACAATTCTTCACAATCCCAAGCTTTGAAACTATTATTTTGTATTTAGATTTGACTAATTTACTATACATCAATAGAAAATTAGGGATAAAATTTAAATAATATCTAGTTTTTTATCTAAGTGCAAGATAGCAACTTTATATTTACCATGAATAACAAGTCTTAATTTAAAACCCCAAATAATCATTTAATTCCAAAACTTTCTGTATTAAAACCCATAATTTAAAACCCCAAATAATCATTTAATTCCAAAACTTTCTGTATTAAAACCCATAATCTTATCCTTCTACTTCTTATTTCTTAACTACATCATCTTTTAGCATTTTTACCAAACCTCATCGAAATTACTTCCATAATAAAAATGAGTCTTAGTGCCGGCTTACTTTTAACTAAGCGTGAGCAAGGAAAAGAGTTCAGTAGGAAAATTATCATATCAGGCTACGGTTCTTCAATAAATCAATCAAAAAACCAGAATTTTCTCAGAAGTTCCATGTACACTATAGGAAACCTGATCCCGTTGAGTTTGTATAAAACTTTTCATAGTGTAATATGCATTTGGTACCTCGCAATTTCAATTCTCGAATTAACAATGCCTGTTTATAATCATTTAACTGCTGCTATACCTTTATGTGTATATTTATTACTGAACCTTACTAGCATAACTTATCAGTTTTGTGTAGCAGCGATAAGAGACCGTAGAAAAAATTCACAAATGTGCCTTGCTTGGAATGAAAAGCTCTTTGCTAAGAAAATGATTAAAGATATTAATGTTGGAGATATCGTTNTTTGTGTAGCAGCGATAAGAGACCGTAGAAAAAATTCACAAATGTGCCTTGCTTGGAATGAAAAACTCTTTGCTAAGAAAATGATTAAAGATATTAATGTTGGAGATATCGTATTATTACAAGAAAATGATGAAGTCCCTGCTGATATGGTTTTGATTGCATCTGGAAATATTAACAAAAACTGCTATGTAGACAATTCAACTGTAACAGGTGAGGTTGACCTTCAAAAAAGAGAAACTTCAAAAGAAACTCAAGCGTTAATAGATTCATTGGATGTTAACGAAGCTGGGATCTTTTTAAATATGATAGAAGGGCATATAGATGTAAATGATCCTGATGGACTTTTTCAGCATTTTAGTGGGAAAATCAAACTCAGAGGCTCTCCGAAATCAGAAAACCTGACTTTACAAAATCTTTTGTTGAGGGAAAGCAAAATCAAAGCTTCGACTTGGGTTTTTGGTATCGCTTTATATACAGGAAAAGAAACTAAAATATCTTTGGCTAGCCAAAATAAAAATGCTAAAGTTTCAGTGTTTGAAAAAAGGCTGGAGTTCCATATGGCCATAATATGTTTATGTATTCTCATTATATCATTACTACACTTTTTACTTTCAATATTTAAATCAAATGAGCCAGCAACTATAGAAAATTATTTTCTTTATGTCCTCCTTTATCATAGTGCATTACCTTTTCCGTTGCTTTTCACAAGAAAAATAGGTAAGCTTTTTTATTGTAAAAGATTACAAAACACTGATAAAGTTGGTATAAGAAACCCAGAAATCCTGGAAAATCTAGGTCAGGTTGAGTATATAATATTAGAAAAAAACGACATTCTGACAAATGGGATGTTGAAAATTCGTGCTTGCATAGTTGACAACTTTATGTATTTAGTAGACCAAGATTATGACAGAAGCCCCAGTGAAGAAACTTGTTTATTATGTCCTGAAATAGCAAATGCAATAGAACCAATACGTAAAAAAATTGAAGAAAACTGTGATGGCTCAATAAAATACTTTATGTGTCTTGCTCTTTGCTCAAGTGCTTATCCTCAAGAAAATGATGAATATTTAACATCATCAAATGAAGATCACAGTTTGATTTTACTAGCATCTGAAGTAGGTGTTAAACTTACATATAGAGATTCTAAAAAAGCAATTATTTCTATCATAGAAAATAACCATGAATATAAAATCATTATTTTTAAAGAACCAAGTGCTTCATCTAAACGTACTCGTATCCTTTTGTATTCTTTTGAAGAAAATCAGTATATACTTTTAGTTAAAGGGCCACTTGAAGTAATGATGGAAGTTGTCCAAGGTTCAGGGACGAAATTTATAGAAAATCTAAAAATGAGTATTCCAGGCATACAAGTTTGTGTCCTAGGCATGAAAATTTTGACTAAAAAAGAAGCAGAAGAGTTTATTTTTTTATATAATAACGCAAGAAAATGCCCTGTAAACAGAGAAGGACGTATTGAAGGGGTTATTGAACAATGTGAAGAAGGTTTACAATGGCTTGGAGCTGTAGGTATTGAAGATAGAATAGCATCAGAAGCTAAATCTACAGTACAAGCATTAGAAACAGCAGGAATTAAATTCTGGATTGCAAGTGGAGATAATGAAGAAAATACAGTTAGTGCTGGGTTAGGTAGTGATATTATTAAAAACAGTGCTGAAATATTAAGAGTTGTAAGCCCTGAAAGTGTTGAAGAAGTCTTGACAACATTTGAAGATATTATAAGAAATAAAGTTTTATATGAAGGCTTTTTGAAAACAAGACAAGATGGACTTAATAGTAACAGAGATCCTCAAGGCGCTGAAGAATCAAAAGATCGTTCAGCTGATTCAAAAAGAAGCTCGAGAAAAGGTTCAGAAATCCTTCGAAGAGCTTCATTTCATCCTTTGATTTCCCAGTTGTCTAATGTTAGAAATGGAACTTTAAATGTTAGCAAAAGTTTCAATGCGGATATAATTGATTATGTTCTTGTTATTGATGGTAAATGTTTGGATATGGCTATGAAATCTTTAGACGCCTTAAGGTGTTTGACTATTTTATTATTCCTAGCAAAGAGTGTGTGCTGTTTTAATATGCTACCTAATCATAAAATATCTCTTTCAAGTATTCTTAAATACAATTTCAGTTTTAGACCTATTTTTATGGCTATTGGTAGCTGGGGAGATACAGGTTTATTAAACGAATCAGATATAAGTGTAAGTAAATATCAAAGTGATATAATCATCAAGCATTTTTCTGATATAAAAGATCTAGTGTTTTATAGAGGAATCAATCTTTATCTTATCTCATCAAAAATTGTTTTAATGAGTTTATATTTCAATGTGAGCTTTGTTGTATTTTTGAGTTTATATCATTATTTATGTGGGTTTTCAGGAACTTGGATTATGAATCAAGAAGAAATCATTTTGTATAGTTTAGTTCTTCAAGTAATTCTTTTTGTACCAATTTATATATATGATCGAGTTGTTTGCAATGATGAAGTGACTGACCCTGAAATTTATACACTTGGAGTTTTCAATCATATGTTAAGATTTGTTGACTTTTGTGAGTATCTTGGCCTAGCAGCTTTGAATGGAGGTCTATCAGCGATTTTTCTTTATTTAACTTTTGATTCACTTATTTCTTTAGATGGTTTTACAAGTAGTTCAGTTCATATATCAATTTACCTTTATGTGCATTTTACTTTAATTCTTGTTGGTATAACTTTAGTTGAAACTTCAAGATATGCATTGAGTACTTTAATAAGCCCTGCACTAGTTTTGATTATTTCTTTGATTTATATACTTTCAACTTATTTTCTGCCTGAACATGAATTATATGGGGCAATTGGTGAAATTTTTAAAATGCCTGAAGCTGCAATAAGTGCTTTTATTACATCAGCAGTAATTTTAGGGGTTTATATGATAGTGAAAATATTGAAATTCTTTCTTTGTATTAATTATTCACATTTACTAACAGCTTTTTATGCTAATAGTAGCAGATTAGGGATTTTATCAAGGATGCAGTATTATGAAAATAATTTAGGGAAAGTTTTTAAAGCTTCAGATGTGACTAAAGATCCAGATATTGAAGAAGCATGTGCTATTGACCCTTATTCATTAAGATTTACTTCTGAAGCTAAAGAAAAATCGTTTTCTAATGAGAGTTCTATGGTTAACGAGAAAATTTACTCGATTTATATGCATTTTTACTCAGTATGCCATGTAATTATTTTTATATATTCAGCTTTTGAAACAGACCAACTTATGTGGTCAGAAGTAATATTATTATTTTGTGCAGGTATTCTTTGCTGCTTTGAAGCTTTACAATTCACCAGGTTATATAAAGAAAATGTGCTTCGGTATACAAAAGTGTTCTTACTTGTGACAAATGCAATAACTATCTATGCAATCTGCGTCCTTTACTCAAGTTTCACACTTATTTTCCCTATATTCCCATTATTCCATGTGTTTCTTATATCAGATTCATGGAAATTTTACCTTATCATCATGGCTGGGGAGACAATTTTAGATATATGCTTCAAAAGCTTGGTTTTTGGAAAAAATCTTGGATATTTACTCTCAGAATACTCTCTAATCATTATAGCAATTTGTAGTATTGTTGCAACAATAGCTTATAAACTTGAATATAGCAGAAGGAAAGAATATTTACTAATATCAGAAGTTACAGTCCAAATGAACAAAGCAGAAAATGTTTTAGGTCTTTTACTTCCACATTTTGTCATGACTAGAGTTAAAGATGGAACTCGATATATATCAGAAGACCAAGGGATTGTATCAGTATTATTTTGTAACATCTGTGACTTTGAAGAAACTTTTGCTGATTCAAGTCCTTATGAACTTGCTGAATTTTTAGATGAACTTTTTGGTAAATTTGACCAGCTTTGCGAAATTGTTGGGGTAACGAAAATTGAAACAGTTGGGAAAACTTATATGGCTAGTGCAGGACTTAAAGATAGTGAAGCTGAACTTGATCCTATAATTAGTCAAGTTAGTCATGCACGTAGGGTTATTGAATTAGGATTCGGGATGATTCAGATAATTCAAAGAGCAAAACTTAAACATAAAAAACTCCATGTGAAAATCGGGATAAACAGTGGCCGAGTACAAGCTGGAGTTGTAGGGTATCATAAACCCCAGTTTTCATTAGTAGGAGATACAGTAAATACAGCTTCACGTATGGCATCAACATTAACAGATTATGATTGTATACAAATTACTACATCTACTTATGAATTAGTCAAGTCTAGTCAAGGAATTTGCTTCATTTCACATTCTAGTTTTGTTAAAGGTAAAGGCAATATGGATACTTATTTAGTCAAAATTGGTAATAGACTTGATTCAAGTTTTGCTGATGCTTCACCACTTGGAGACCATAAGATAAGTGTACATTTATCAAGTCTTAGTGGGATAATTTCATCACATAGCACTATTCCTGGTTTAATGCCAAATGAACTTAAGGCTGAAAAAAATAGGAAAAAATCATATGCAGCTGAGTTGAAATTAGAAGAAAATCCAGTTTTCAATCAGAAATCTGGGAAATTCATTGAAAGAATTAGTTTGTTATCGATAAAATGTTCAGAAAATAGTGATGAAAAGAAATTTAGAGAAAATACTTTGGAAAATAGTTACCAGATTTATTTTGTTGGATTAATTATAGCATTGTGTGTTTATGCAGCTGAGACTATTATAGAAATAGCAACTGTTATTGTAGATAATGAGAAGGTTAGGTCGATCAATTTATGGTTTTCTATTGTAATAACAGTAGTCTATGCCATAATGTTTATGTTTTTTAAAAACCACTACACTAATCTGATTTACTCTTGGCTACTTACTTTATCATATTTACTCCCTATTGGTATAATTATATTGGTTGATTTTTATGATGAATATACACATACTGAATTAACTGCAATAAAAATAGCTTTTCATGCTCTACTTTTTACTCATTGTTCTACTTTGTTGTATAAAGATATTTCTTTATGCACACTTCCTGTATTTTTAGCATGGTTACTTTATATTGCAATTGAGTGTCCAACTCCTTCAGGATTTCTAATTCTAATGTTTATAGCAGTCTGTATTGTATCTGTATATCATAAAGAAATCACAATGAGAGTTTATGCTAATCTTAAAACAGATGCTGATAATGAACTGAAAAAAATACAAGCTTTATTAACACAAATGGTCCCTACACATGCTTATGAGCATCTTATGGCTGAAGATTTTGTTATAGATAAATTTTCTCAAGTTACAATGATTTATGCTGATATTGTAGGATTTACCGCCTGGAGTTCAAATAGGACTCCAGAAGAAGTGGTTACAATGTTGAATGAAATGTTTACACGTTTCGATAGGATGTGTGTTGAGCATAATGTTTATAAAGTCCATACAATAGGTGACTGTTATGTGGCAATGAGTTATATAGGAAATAATAATCGTGATCCAGGACAAGAATGTTTGAATATTCTCACATTTGCTAAATGCATGATAAATGCAATAGAAGAAGTAAATTCACAATATAGTATGGGCATTTCTATGCGTATTGGTGTTCATACAGGAGATGTTATAGGGGGAATTACAGGCAAAAGTATAGTACGATATGATATTTATGGAAATGATAGTTACATAGCAAATCAAATGGAAAGTAATGGAATTGCAGGTCATATCGCAGTAAGCTTTGTTACACAAGCACTTATAAGTAGATATCGCCCTTCACTATACACATTCAAAGAACATAAAACAATCACAGTCTTTGATACTCCAACAAAAATCTTTTTGCTTCAAGATTCTGAATAAACTTTTTCTTATATTTTAACCCAATTATTTGCTGAACTTATTCTTAAGGATTTTTCTTTATATAATACTAACTAGACCTATAAATAATGGGAGCATGTAACTGTATGAGCAAAAAAACAGACACCGCGTCTGAAGTTTTACTTGAAAAAGCTGAGTTGCCAACTCAAACACAACAACTAGCTACTGAGTCTGTCATTGTACCAGTTGTTGTCCAACCTGGTGTTGTTTTGCCGCCTGTAAAAGAAGTGGCTGAAGAAACAGCTCAAGATCCTAATATGCTACTGTCTCAAGCTCAAGCTATGTTTAGAGCTTATCTTTCAAGAAAGGCTTATTATGAGTTCAAACTTCTTCCGCCACCTACATTCAAAGTTGACCTAGGAAAACTCCCTGTAGGTTTAAACTTAAAAGATGAGGTTAAGAATAAACTAAAAGCCTATGGAGAGTTTAAATTCCCTGAACCTTCAGGATGTGAATTCCGACAGCTTTTTAAACAAGATGATTTAAGCTTTTATCAAGGTGAAGTTATTTCAAATAAACCATCTGGGGCAGGAACTCTAATTTTTTCTGATGGGGGGATTGTTGAAGGATATTTTCTTAATGGAAAGCCTCATGGTTTTGGAAGGTATATTAGCCCTGCTACAGATGTTTATGTTGGAGAATTCAAAGATGGAAAAAAACATGGGAAAGGGAAAATTGAGTTTGTTTCAGGAAATACTTATGAAGGAGATTGGAAAGATGATATGTGTGATGGTGAAGGTACTGAAAAGCATTTAGATGGATTTTCTCATGTTGGAGGATTTAAGAATGGTTTGAAAAGTGGTTTTGGGAAATCAAGCTGGCCTGATGGATCAACTTATGAAGGATATTTTCTGAATGATATGTATGATGGACATGGGAAATATACTTGGACAGATAAAGAATATGATGGGGATTGGAAAAATAGTCAAATGCATGGAAAAGGAACTTTTAAGTTTAGTGATGGAAGAAGTTATTCAGGTGATTATTTGGAAGGTAATAAACATGGATATGGAACTTTTGTCTGGCCAGATGGGAAAAGATATGAAGGACAATGGGTTAATGGAAAACAAGAAGGGCAGGGAATGATGTATAATAAAGGCAAGAAAATGGCTGGGATATGGAAAGATGGGAAATTTGTTGAAAAGATTAAAAATGACAAGCAAGCTAATGAGAATTAGATTATCAAACTTATTAAATCAATAATAAATATTATGTTAGATTTCAAAAAATCAAAAATAAAGACAACAATGAGTGTTATTTTGTAAAACAAATAAAGAGACGGTTTGAGTGATAAAACATTAAAAAAGGATGACAGTTTGACAGTCTGTTTTTTTTTTGTTTTGAATTTTAATATGGGAATCGTAAATATAAAAAGTAGGGTCTTTCAAGTATTATATAGGGTTTTATTGTACGGATTCCCTAAAATTCATTAAAAAATATTATAAAAAACTATCTACTGCTAAACAAGAGTATTTTTATTATCAAAACACTGAAAAATAATTAATTAGTTTAATTTTCCTATCCTAACTAATCTTGAATTAACTATACCTATTTCACCCTAACACCCTATCAAATTTCAACAGATCTTAACAAACTACTCTCCTCGCCTAATCGACTCTAATGAATTTCATACAATTCACACAAAAAAAACTTAAAAAAATATAAAAATTTTGCATTTACCCCATAATATAAAAAACGAATATAATGAAATTAGCACTATTCCTAAGCTTATTAGTTATCTGCTTATCTGATGGTGTAGTCCATCTACCAAATTCAGTAAAGCTAACTTGGGAGTTCTTAAACGAAGAGCGTGTGCGTTTTACATATTCCTTACCAGGTGATATATTTGAGGATTTCGATTGGGGAGGGATAGGATTCAAAGAAGTCACTGATATAGGAGGAATGGGTGGTGCAGATATCGTGAATTTTATATTCGAAGACCCAGCAGCTGATTGTTATGCATTCGAAAGCGGAGCTCCAGATTATGATGTAGAAATCGGAGGTACCAAAGATCTTCTTAATCCTTTTGTATTTGTCTTACCAGATGGAGTGAAAAGCCAATGGGAAAGAAAACTGAAAACTGACGATATTTATGATAAACAATTCGTGAAAGGAGAAACATACAGACTGTTATGGGCTTTTGGTAAGAAAAACAACTTAACTGGAGAACAACTTCAGCATGCTGATGATACAAGAGGAACATTAGATATTATCTTTACTGATGATTTCTATAATGACGAACTTCTTGGAGTTGTTTTAAGTCTTGACAGACTGACTAACCAGGCTTAATTAACCTCTTTTGGCCTATAAATTCTAATATAGTTAGAATTAATTCTGAGTTATTGCATAAACTCTAATGAATCCATCTGTAAATCCTCCATAAAGAATATCTCCATTACAATTCCAAGTAACTGTTAAAGATGATAGAGATTTGATTTTAGTCTGCCCATCTTTGTCAAACACTTCAGGGGTAAATTCATTAATCAAAGTTTTAGTGTCAAGGTTCCATACTTTAATTCCATCGTCAGTAGCTGCAGCTAGCCAAAACCGAGTTGGGGAAAATGCAAAACAATTAATAGAACTTTGAGTATCTAATTGATAGAAAAGACTATTATTTTTGATTTGCCAAATCATTATCATGCAATTTTACCACCTGAAGCACAGAAATTACCATCTATAGAAATATAGATAGTATTAACACATCCTGTATGACCTTTCAAATCAGCTTTATGTCTTAAAGTTTCTTGATCTTAAAGTTTCACCACATTATTTATCACATCCTGCTGAAATAATCATTGGGTCTCTAGAAGGTGGAGTAAAACTTACACAAGTTACCCAGTCACTATATGAATCTTTTGGCCCAAATTCATATTTACACACAGCTAAAGTATTCCAAAGTTTAATAAATTTATCTCTTGAACCACTAATAATTTGTCTATTATCAGGAGATATTGCTATATTTAATACTTCTTTTGAATGACCTAAAAATCTGTATATTGTCCTACCAGATTGAAGGTTCCAAAGTCGCATTGTTGTATCCCGTGAACTTGTTAAGGCAAAGGTGTGGTTATTAGAAAAACTGTTTTTTGCAGTCCGTGAACTTGTTAAGGCAAAGTTGCTGTTAGAAGATAAAACTATATCAGAAATGAAATGAAAATGCCCAGTTAGTCTTCTTTTGCCGTACTTATAAGACTAATGATTTCATTTTCGTCTATTGAGGTTGAGATTTTCCACATGAGAAGAGAATGATCACGGGAAACTGAAATTTAGATTTGAGGAGTATTTGAAAGATAGGCTTTGTATATTGATATTTAAACTTAAGATTAAGTGAAAAGATATTAAATAAGTAAGCATTTTGATTATAGGATGGTATGATATAGAATATGGAATTAGGTTTATTAAAGAGGAAACTTTTTGGTGTAAGGAAGTTCAAAGAAAATAAGAAGAAAGTAATGCTTTGTGTATATTTTAGAATTATATGTAAGTATGAAGGATTAATTTTTTAGTTAATACTATTGAAGATTATCGAATAATTTAAGATTTAACTGAAATTTTTTCTTGGTAAACTTGAAAAATGTGAATAGATTTTCTTTTCATGATGACTTTTAAATTGAATTTCATAATATAAGTAATAAAATCTGAATAGTAATACTAACTAATTTTTATTTAATTCAAACTTTACTTACACAAGATAAAACAAATGGTAAATATTAAAAGTTAAAGTTAGAAGCTGCATAATCATGATAATGAAAAAAAATTCAAAAATTCAAAATCTTGAAATTAAAATTTAGATTACCAATTTCTGTTATATAGTTTGTAGCTGTTAAAATTACTTTAAATTTAATTATATTAATATCATATAAGCATTTTAAGAAAAATATAGATTATCATAGATATAATATATTTTAACTATATAAAAACTATTTTAAAACGAAGGTTTACTTAGTGCTTAATCTTCAGCAGCATTTCTTCTTCCCACCATCTTTGACTTGTTTTGTAGGAGTAAGGACCACTGGACTTGACTCTTTTTTAGTTTCCGATGGCTGCTTTTCCATTTTTTTCTTAAATAATACTTCTGCGACCTTTACAAATACTTCTGCTACATTTTCGGCAGTTTTTGCTGAAGCTTCGACAAATCCGTCTAACTTCTTATCATTCGCAAATTTTTCTGCTACACTTGTTTCAACTTCTCTTTCTTCATCTGCTAAATCTAGCATATTCCCTACTAGATAAACAACAACTTCAGGGTCAGAATTTAGGCGAATTTCTCTAAGCCAATCTTCAAGATTTTCGAAGCTTTCAAGCCGTGTTAGATCATACATTAAGATAACACCGTTAGCATTTCTGTAGAAACTACGAGTGATTGCTCTAAAAGATTCTTGGCCTGCTGTGTCCCAAATTTGTAGTTTAATCTGCTTTCCTGCTGCTGATACTGTTTTTGCACCATACTCGACTCCTATCGTCACATTATGGTCTTCTTTAAAATCTCCTTCTATGAACTGTAGTAAGAAACATGATTTGCCGACACCTGAGTCACCGATTATAAGAAGCTTAAATAAAGAGTCTGGCTGGCCTTCAGACATATTTTATTCAACCACTTGTCTATTACTTTATTCAATATGACTATTCTTATGCTCGATGAATTCATTACTCTTGCTGCTTATTCATTCTTTATAAAGCTTTACTATAGTTATCTATTATTCTTAACTATTATTCTTAACTATTATTCTTAATTACCCAAAAATAATCTATTTCCGTACCTTTTTCTGAGCTAAATTGTTCATAGTAAACATGTGTTTTATTATAAACTTTTAGTCTTCCATATCCATAATCCTCAGATCCAAACATATGCCAGTCATCCTTATTTGATTTAAATGGATCATTATGTGCTTGAAAATTTCCTGCATTCCCGTTTACAACATATATTGGTGCTTTAGGTGAATAATAATAATTAAAAGTATCATAATCTCCTACAATTTTCGTGTTATTATAAATAGGAGTACATCTTTCATAATTATGAACATGAGCTTGGAACATAATATCAACAGAATTTTTATTTAAAATTTCCTCAATATGATCTCTTATAATTAAAGTCAAATGATAACAATCTTTTTTTTCATCAGAACAATAAAGAGCTCGATGATTAAACACAAAAATCCAAGGAACTTTTTCTCTATTTAAATTTGCCTGTTCTAAATCTTTAATTAACCAATTGTCATGTGTTTCTATGCCAGGATAAAGGCTTTCATCAAAATAAGCTTCAGTATTAATAAGAGTAAAATGAGCTGGTCCAAGGTTGAAACTATAAAAAAGATTAGTGCCTTGATTTTCTGGTGTTACAGGCATTCTTAATCTATTAGTAAAATGCGACATATTATTAAATGCTTCATGATTACCTGGTATACACATATAAGGTATTCTAGCTGCAATAGGTTGAATCATATTAAACCAATCATCTCCTACTCTTCCATCATTAGTCGGAAGATCATAAGCTAAATCTCCCATATGAATTATCCCATCTATATGGCGACTTTGCATTTCATTTTGTAATAAATAATTCGTATAACTTCCTAAAACTCCATTTCCCCAGTCTCCGATAATAATTAAATCAGCTGGGTTTCCCTCTAATTCTGTCGTTGATTTATTATAAAAAGGAGTTCTTCCATTAAAAGAATAAACTTCACTCCAAAAACAAGAACTTCCAACAACGTATTCATAAATACATTTTTCTTTTAATTTTTTTATATGAACTGTATGAACAGTTTGATATCTTTGATTTATATTCCCTTCATCGAAATCTTGAGTATTGACATCTGGAAATTGCCAATCATTAAACCCAGTGAGTTCATCACAAAAAAGTTGTTTATATGCAAATTTTGGTTTAAAATTAACATATGTAACCCATGAAATTCTTACTTCATTTGAATTTTCTGTCCAGGCTAATTTTATTTGTTGAGGATAAAGCCACCATATATAATATCCTGGTTGATCTTCTCTTAATGGCATATTAAAACTCGAACTTAGTAATGAGCTATTAGTTGCCAGAACTGAAATAATAGGTGAAACCTTGTCGTAATTTTGAGTAAAATAATTGTTAATGGGAGGTTGGTTATCAGAAAAATTTGGAAATAATTCTTTAAAAAAAGATTTAGAATAAAATTCTTTTGTTGGACCAAGATTAGGATTTTTTATATGAAATGAATATGCTTTTTCTTGTGTTGTTGGAATAGTATTAGTCCATGACATTTCAGAATTGTTTAATGAATAAAATATACACTTCTGTGGAGTTTTATTTAAATCTTCAATGTAAGCAGAGTGGGTGTTACCCTTTGAATCTGTTAGGGTAAACAGTTTTGTTTTATTTTGAGATTCTTCAGTATCTGACATAAAAAATTGTGTATGAGTTTGTCTTGATGATGCTCCTAATAAGAGGCATAAAATGCTAAAATAAAACATTGTGATTATTAGAAATTTTTTATGTTTTAACTATGCAAATAGTAAATATGTCTTAAATTTTTGATATACAAACTACTAATTTCTGATTTTTTTGAGTCTTTTTTGCTTTTTATTTAAGGTTTTGGTAGCTTAAGCTCCGTAATTTCTACTTAAAGATTGCTAGTTAAAAGTCCTGGCTTGCATACATGCTATATAAAAATCCCACCTTCCAATATTTTTATTATTCCCACACCCACAGAAGGATTGCCTTATAAAGATAAAATATTTTTTTTCTATTGTCAAATTATAATGATGCTTGTTATCCATAATCTTCAACAAGAAACAAAGCAAAAAATTTTTTTCAGTTCTCCTTTTCCCATACACCAAGTCCAAACCAACAGACTGAAAAGCTTTCACATCTTAAAGACTACAACAATAAAAACTATGCCCTAAAAATCTATCTACTTAATTATCCAAAAATAATCAACTTCCTGATTTTTTTCTGAACTATACATCTCAAAATGAAGATGCGTCTCATTAAATACTATTAATCGGCTATACCCATAATCAACTGTCCCATAAATAAACCATTCTTCCTTTAACTTAGTAAATTGATCATTATGAGCTTCATAATTCCCTGCATTACCATTAACAATATATATTGGGGCTTTAGGTGAATAATAATAATGTTCAGTATCATTAGGTCCTGAAAGGTTAGTATTATTATAAACAGGAGAGTCTCTTTCATAATTATGAACATGAGCTTGTAAAACTAAATCGATTTTATTTTCATACAATATCTCTTCTATTAATTTGATTTTCTTCACATCTCTAAAGCAATTAGAAGAATTAGTTGAACAATAAAATGGTCTATGTGACATGAATATAATCCAAGGTCTAATATCTCTATTTAATTGTGCTTCTTTTAAATCTTCAATAAGCCAATTTATATGTGGTTCAATACATTCACCAAGCCAACTTAAATAATATTGTTCTAAATTCATCATAATAAAATGCGCTTTTCCTAAATTATATGAATAAAACCATCCTTTGCCTTCATTAGCATTATTAATAGGCATATTAAATCTTGTAGAATAATGAGTAAAATTTTTTGATGATTCATGATTACCTGGTATAGTCATATAAGGTACTTTTGCAGCAATAGGTTGGATCATGTTTAGAAATTTATCACCATTTTTACCTTCATCTTCTTGAAGATCATAAGCTAAGTCTCCTAAATGTATTATTCCATCTATTTGACGATTTTCAATATCTTCTTTAAGTAAAGCATTAGTAAAAGTCCCTATAATGCCTATACCCCAATCTCCTATTATAATAAGACGTGCCCCACCTTTTTTGAAACTGTTATTTCGAGAATAACTTGGAGTTATTCCATGAAAACTATAAAAATCACTCCAAAACCATGAATTACCAACCATATATTCATAAATACAATTATCCTTAATGTTTTTCATCACACCAGTATGAATATATTGAATACGAATCATATTATTTCCTTCATCAAATGAAATAGTCGATGTTTCGATTTCAGTCCAATTAGTTGCACCATTTCCGTCATCACAAATTAATGATCTATACACAAGCCTTCCAGCAAGGTAAATATATGTTACCCATGTAACTCGCATTTCGAATTCATTTTCTGTCCAAGATAAATGTATTTGTTCAGGGTATATGCGCCAAAAGTTATATTCTGAAGTTATTTCATTCAGAGGGAAATTTGGTGCTTGATTGATGTTAGAAATATTTGTGAAATCTTGAATCGAATTTGGACTTACAAATGAATGTGGATGGACTATTTCGAAGTTGCTAGTATTTACAAAATCTGATAGATAATTAGTATCTGTTAATATGGATTTTGTTAAAGTCCTTTGATCAGATGATAGTTTTAAGTTAGTAATAAAAACATCATTCAGATCTTCTGTGCTTAAAATCTCGGCCAAGTGGAGTTTCACTGATTTTTTTTCTTTGATAAGCGCAAGATCATAAGATTTGAAATGAAAATGCGTGAAAGACAAATAAATTAAGAGAGTAGCTGCTAAAAATACTTCAAAAGTTAAACCCATTATAATAGAATGGGTGAATATTTACTGTATAATAGGGAAATACTATTAGTATCAAATAAGAAAACAATATTTTTTTTAGAAATTCATTACCATTAAGTTTACTTAAATTGGAAATTGATTTTCTGTCTTAAGTTCCGATATTGATTTCTATAATAAAATTTATCAGAGTATAATTTTAAATGGAATCATATACTATATGCACAAGTATCTAATTCCAGTATATCTATAAAACTATCATTTTATTATCGGAATCTTAATTATAAAAAGTATACAAATGAATAATATTACTTTATCATTAAAATTTCAAAATATATTAGTGGTTTTTCATATGATTATAATAATAAATGTTATTTGTTCTAATAGCATATCTCCTGATTCCAAGAGAAATCTCTGGAGAAATATATAATATCACAAGATTGCCATTTACTGGAATGCCTCCATTCCCTCGCTCAGATCATTCGGCAGTTTTTAGTTCTAAATACAATTCTCTTTTTGTTTTCGGGGGAAGAGACATGACTCACTACAAAATTTTTAATGACATGTGGGTTTTTAACTTAACAACCTTACAATGGTCATTTCTTTTCACTTTGACTGACATTCAGCCAAGTAATTTTTATTTAGGCATAAGACATTCAGCAGCAATTTATATAAGTAAAGCAAAACCTGATTATATTTACGTATTTGGAGGATCAGGGCAAAATGGACCTCTTATTGACTTATGGGAATACGATATTATATTAAGGACATGGAGTTTCATAAAATCATGGAATTCTTTTTTCCCTATAATGTTATTTGGATATACCTATTATGAAAGAGATTCTGTTGAATATCTTGCTTTATATGGAGGGATTGATATAGGGAAATATTCAAATAAACTTTTTATGTAAGAATCATATAGATTTAAAATAGATGATTTAGAATGGGAAGAAATTCAAGCTAATGGAGACTTTAAAACTGTTGGAGCTGAACTGCCAAATATTAAGTACTTTTCAAATTATCTTTATGTTTTAGGTGGATATGGAATGACCCCACCAGAATTTTATAGATACAGTTTTGAGCAGAACAAATGGGAAAATGTGACAAATGAATCATATAAAATACTTCCTCAAGAATTTAATACAGTTATTGATGGGAATTATTTATATTCGATTTTTGGTTATAATGATGATTCTTATATTAATTCGATTAAAAGGGTAGATTTAACTACTGGTGATTTTCAGTGGGAAAAGATTAAAGAGAGCTATGATCATTACAGAACAGGTTTTAGTTTAACAGAAGTTAATAGCAAATATTATATTTTTGGAGGCACTTATAATTTTATAGCTAATGACTTTAAAATTTTAGAACTAAGTGCAAATAAACCTAGTCTAACTGAAATAACACCAAATTATGAGTATCCTGAACCACGTTCAAATCATATTTTCAAAAAAATAAATACAAAATTTTATGTTTTTGGGGGAACTAGCATAAGTGGTTATTTAAAAGATCTTTGGGCTTTTGATTCACTAACAGAAAAATGGGCACAAATGAGCCATAAAGGAGATATTCCTAGCGCACGACAACTTAGTGCATCAGATTCTTTTGGAGATTCACTTTTAGTTTGGGGAGGTGAAGAAAGTTCTGGATTACTTAATGATGTATTTATTTACAATTCACAGACTAATATATGGGCAGAGATAATATCAAAGTCTTATGTTATTCCTACTGCAAGAAAAGGAGCTTGTCTTGTTAATGATATGCCATATATTTATATTTATGGAGGGGAAACTAATAATGGGTTTTCAAGTGAACTATGGAAATTTGATATGGGAACTCAAGAGTATAGTCTTATTTCTCATTCACCTTATCCTATAGCTTATGCAAATTGTCAGATATTTAATGATTCTTTTAATGTGCTTTTTGGTTGTAAAGAAACATATGATAACATTTTTGGGTATTGGTCTTTTAGTTTTACTGCAAAAAGGTGGATGTTTACAGACTCAAAATCACAGTTAAGCGGAGGTGCACAAGGGATATCTCTAATGATTGGAGATATGTTAATTTACTATGGTGGAAGATACATGCAATATTCTACTTATAAATACATCAATTGCGATTTTGAAGACACTACAATAAATGTAAAAACAGATCTGCACAATTATAATTCCGCGTTTATTTACCACAAGTCACAACTTTATTTTTTTGGTGGGAGCAAAGTAAGTATTTATTTAACCATGATTCCTTCATATCGTGAACCAACTCTAGGGAATATTGAATTAAAAGATGCTTTTAAACAAGTTAAAAATAGTATTCTTTGTTCTCCAGGAACTTTTCTTAATGGTAATCAATGTGAAGAATGCCCAAAAGGAACTTATTCTGAGAACTTTAGCAATGAAGAATGTATTAAATGTAAACCTGGAACTTATAATAGTAATATTGGTGCAACAAAATCAAGACAATGTTATCCTTGCCCTAAAGGGTATTTTAATGAACTTTATGGTGCTTCAACATGTATACAATGTTCATCTAATGATTATTGTCCAGCTGGATCTAAATCATTAGAAATTAAAAGACAAAGAAATAAATTTATCACATATCAACCTTCGAATTATGATGATAAATTCGACAGTTCAATATTATTTAAATTTCAAATCATATCCGGGCTAATGGTATTTTTGATTTTAATAATTTGGGCAATTTCAGCTTATAGAAAAAAAATTGCAGAGATGGATGATTTTGTTGATAATCATAACTATGAACTCAATACGCCTATAATGAGAAAGAAAACTTTATTTGGAGGAGTTTTTACCTTGCTTTTCTATGGTTCTGCGTTTATTCTTATCGGTTCAGCCGGTATAGAGTATTTTTGGAACAACATTTACGAATTAAAAACTTTACAGCCACTTGTTGTTTTAGAAAAAGAAGTAGACCATTTTTACACTGATCTTACAATTGTTGTTGAATTGTTTAGATATAGTGATTCATGTTCAAGTGATAATGAAGTATGTAGTGAATCTATTTATATCACTTATGATAACATAAAATATTCCGGAAATTCTAAAAATGTTATAACATGTGAAAAAACCTCAGATGATACATGTATAATAGTTTTTTCTTGTTCAGATTGTTGGATTGACCCAGGAGCAAACTTTAGAATTGAAATGAAAGAAGACATGAGTTATTGTTCAGGAATTTTCGTTAATATCACTTCAAAATCATCAATTCCTGAAAGTGATAGTTCGATAATTACTGGACTTTTTTCAGATGATGAGAAAATTTTTATTGGACCTGATGCTACGAAGTTTTTTTTTATACTTACCCCGTCATTGTTTAGATCATCTTTAAGGAGGTTTCCAAGTAAAATTACAGGATATCATATTTCGATGGAATCTGCTATAGAAAGTGGCTCACAATATTATGGAAAAGATATTAGTATATCTACTGAATTAATGGTTATTATTTATTTGAGTCAAGCAACTTCTGCAATGTATACTGTAAGGGATATTAATCAAAGTCTTTTTGTAATTTTTACAGGACTTTTAGGGTCAGTTTCAGGAGCTATGGAAGCTGCAGTGTTTTTCATGAGGTTTATTGAAGAGAATTATATTTCAATAAAAAATAAGTTTAAAATGAAAGAAAAACTGAAAAAATACTTGAAAAAAAGATTGAAACTGGGCATGAATATTAATGAAAGCCAAGAAAATACAAATATTCTTAGTAGATCAATTGTAATTGAAACATCCTCTAATAAAACAGCTGATCAGAATCTTAAGCAGCATAGTTATAGAGAAAGGGAGGCTCTTTCCAACGAATTCATAAACCATAAAATTAAGAAAGGCGCCAAAGTTAGCCCAAGTGAAGCCAAATAGAAAAAAATAAGAATAGATTAAATTTACCCATAATATTATCAAGAAAACTAATTAATAGGACAATATAATTCCATATAAAATTTTACATATAAAAATCAACTAACAGCTAATTAAACTCTTTTTACTATATTTAAATATTAGCTACAACGAAATAGTAGTTTGTGAGAGTATTTGTCTTAAGAAGTAAAGATCAACTTCTTTTTTAAACTCCCCACTTATCCTTTCCACAATAACATCCCATATATGCTGATGTAAAGGCCTTAATGCAAGTCTTATTAGTTTTAGTTCAGAAATACTTATAGTCCCTGGAAGAATTTGAGAAAAATTTATTTCAAGATCTCTGCGGATTTGCTGAATTTGATTCTGATAATTCATTTCAACAAAATGCTTATAATCAACTTCATTCCCATAAATATTTAAAATGCTTGTATCAAGAACTGCTTCATCACATTTAGATTTTATAATATTTTTATCAAGAACTTCAAGATTAAAATGATCTTCTTCTTTAAAGTACTTTAATAGTTCTTTCTTTTCTTTTTCACACAAGATAAATGAAGTTAAATAGCCTTTTACTATATGCTCAAGAGTTGCATAAACTTCATTGCTATCGTTAAAATTTTTTTTTGATGAAATTTTAAAAGGGGAACGAGCCTTGAATATACTAAAAGAACTTTTCTTAAATCCCTTATTTTTTAGTAGTTCAGCGTGAGATTTTATCTCTATTTCAGGTACATATGGCCTTGCTTTAATAATTTGCAAAGGAGACCCTTCAAATGGTAACTCTTTTTTCTTTGGACTTTTTTTAATCTTCAAAATTTCTTGCTGTTTATACTTAAGTTCTGATTGAACACTTTTTAGCATATCTTTAAGCATTTTAATTTCAGACTCAAATGATTCAATTTTCTTTTTTTGAGTTCCTATTTGGTCTGATGCAATTTGTTTAATCCTTGAAGTATTAGAATTAATTTTTTTTTTAAGAATATCAATTTGCATATCTGAATTTATAAGTTCGTTTTCTTTTGTTAATAATTCTTTTGTTTTATCAGTAACTTGGTTTTCTAAATTATTTATTTTTGCTGCTAAAAATTTAAGCCTAGCTTCTTTTTGTTTTAAACTACTTTCAAGGATAGATTTTTCTTGATTAAGATTAGATATTAAATCATTATAACTTTTCGAATCTTGCTCAAATATAGATAATCTTTCATTTTTAGAAACTAATTCGGTTATTAGTTGGTTAAGTTTATATTCAAGATCTTGAATTCTTATTGAGTTTTCTTTTATTTTTTTCTCAAGATCTGTACAATGATTTAAAAGTTTTCTATTTTTAGCCTTTTTGTTTAGTATTTGGTTTTCAAATGAGGATATTTTTGCCTGAAACTCATTATTTTTCTGTTCTTTTTCGTTATATGCTTGTTTAATTTGAGATTCAAGTTCCTTGCACGAGAATTTTAATTTTTTTTTCTCAAAGTTTTCATGAGATATTTTAGTTTCAAGATCTTCAATTTTTTTTCGCAATGTATCAACTAGTGTCACATCATTTAAAGATTCTTCTGTATTAATGTATATTTTGAAATCAATCATTTTTTGTTCACTTGTATTTAAAATCGAAGTTTTATAGTTTTCAAATAAATTCTTTAAATTATTCAATTCATCTATTTTCTCTTGAAGATTATTCTGAAGAATTAACATAGAATCATTAGAACGTGTAAGTTTTTCTTCATAATTTTTCGTTTTTGCTGATAACATTAAATTTTCAGATCTGATAACATCATTTATTTTCTTATTTTCTTCAACAATTCCAGTCAGTTCATTAACTTTACTCTCAGTTTTTAAAAGTTTTCCTTGGATAATCTGATAATTTTCTTCCAAGTCTTTTAAATTATTTTTCTGATTCACCTCAATAAGTTCTAAAATTCTTTTTTCGTTAATCTCTACAATATCCTCAAGTGACTTTTTATCTTTATTTGCTACATCAAGTGCTTTAACAAGTTTTTCTTTTTCAATAAGTTCTTTTTTGTATAAAGCATCAATTCCTTCTAGTTCCGAAATGTTTTTTTTACATATATAAACTTCTTCATCTAATTTCCTAGCAATTTTTCTGCTGTGTTCAGTTTCAAGTTCCCATATTTCATTATCTTTTTTAGACTTTTTCTTTATTTCTTCCAAAAATTCTTCAAGCATTGCGCATTTTTTATTTAAATCGTGACACTTGCTTTTCCACACAAGATTTACAGAAATTTTCCTGAGTTTTGCAATGACTTCTACACTGTTCTTTTCCCAGTTCTGTCTTTCTATAACAGGATCCATTTATATAATTATTTAGTGGAATCAATATATTATTTAACTAATTTTCATTTTTCACACACAAAGATATTTTAGCTCTAACTGATTCCATTAGAAAATCATTTAATTTTTCTTCGATTTCTAAAATATCAGCATTTTTTGGGTTTGTGCCTTTAATTTTGTATTCTTGGATTATTGCCAGTTTTTCTAATTTTTTTATATCTTTCAGAGCTTGACTTTTATTTGTTTTTATTGATAAATCTTGTAATGATTTGTATGCTTCATCTAAACTATAACTGTTATTTATAATCGATCGTTGTTTTCGCTTTTCAGCTAAATAATCGAATTTTGTTTCTTTTTGGATTTCAGGGGTTTTTGATTCTATGAAAGATTTATTTTTCCTTTTAAGGACGACTTTTTTCACTTTTTCTAATATGCTATGTGGATCATCCTTTTGTAAAACTTCTTCGTTTTTTGGATTGTCTTTAGAAGTAGGATTTTTAATAACTTCCTTCATATCTTTTATATCCTTTTCACAATCGGATTCTGACTTTTCATCAATTTTTGGGGCAAAAATTTCTCTAACCAATTCTGCGTATCGTTTGCGCTTTTCAAATTGAGCTTTCTTCTTAGCTTTCATTTCTTCATTTTCAATAATTTGATTTCTTTTTATTTTATTAATTAGATGAGTATCTTTTTCTACTGATTCTAAATACTTTACTGTTCTTTTTTTCTCAGCTTCTACAGAATATTCATTATATTTTTTCACATGTTCAATCATTTCTTGTCTTGAAATTGGCTTAAGCATAATTCTTTTTTTAGCAAGTTCAGCCTTTCTTCTTTCCAATTCTGGAAGTTCGATTTTTGATTTGTAACTTTCTTCAATATCCATGAATTTCGGTCTTGTTTTTAGAGGCGATATATCTTGTAATTGTTTTTTCTGTTTGTTTAATTGTTCTTGTCGAATTTTAGCTTTTTCATGCAAGTCTTGTAAGAGTTGATGTTTTAATTTCTCTGCATTTAATTGAGCTTCATATTCTTTAAGCTTGAGATCTGCTTCTAATTTCATTTCACGTATTTTTAACTCATCTTCATCTAAAGTAAGGATTTCATGACTAATCTTAGAATTTTCTCTTAGCCTTTTAACAACTTTATTGTAGTCTTTAAAATTTAACTCTAAACTGTATTTTGCTTTGAGTTTTTCTTTTCTTAACTTGACAAAAATCTTTTCGAGTAGTGGCAGATTTTTTATCATGGAAGCATGATAGTTTTTAGAGCCAAATTTTATTTTTCCAAACTTTTCTTTTATTTTTTTTCTAGAATTAATAATTGCTGCTTTTACAACTTTCATGGTGTTTGTAAATTCGGTTCCTTTTTTAGCTTTTCCTTTAGTTTTAAATTCTTTGAAATAATCATCCATGAAATCCTATTTATATAAACAACATTAGCTTAAAAATACCCAAAAATCATTTGAAATAAAAACTAAAAAAGTCTTCTTCCTAAAACATAATTTCTTCTGTTAAAAAAAAATACATCAAGACTTTTATAAATTTTAATTATGTTACCAATACAATATATCAAAAAAAAAAAAATCACTTAAACCATAAAAGATAATTACTTTTCTATTTTTGCAAATATATTTCTTAGCCATATTTCATAAATGAATTTCTCGAGTTCGCTATCAAATTTTGCATCCCTACATAGATCTAATCTTGATGAAGGTGATCTTCCATACAAGCCTTCTTCAACAAATCCATATTTTAGTGAAAGTTATCGTAGAGACTATGCAAAAGAGCTAGACTTATATCAAGAAAGAGCACTTAAACATGCATCAAAAATTTACAATTCCCAAGAACTAAATTATGAGAAAATAAGAAATGCTTTAAGTAACCAACTAGAATCTTTACGTGAACAGATTCGTTTAAACTCAGAAATTCATAAAAAAGAACTTGAAAGAGTTTGTGAAGATTATGAAATGCGCCTTGAAGGAATGAAAAAAGAAAAAGAAAAACAAATGTTTGACCTAAGAAGACAAATAGAAGAAACTGAGGAACTTATTGAAACTGAAAGGAACAAGATTGAACAAGAAAAATACGCATTAGAAGATATGCAAAACTCTCATGAAAAAACGGTTGAAGCTTTGGAAAATGAAATTTGCGAGTTAGAGGAAAAAATCAGAAACAGTAAGCATTTTCTAGAAAACAAAGCCAAAAATGAAGTAAAACATCTTGAAAATTTGATAAATTCTCAATTTGATGAACATAAAAAACTCATAGAAAAAATAACTACAAGTCACGATGAATGGATTGAATGCACATCAAAAGAAGTGCAAGAAAAAGATAGAAGAATTGAATCTTTAGAAAAAGAGCTTCTATCAATTCAACAGCAAATCCTCGAACAATCTGGTCCTGTCCAAAATGAAATCGCCACAATGCAAAATACTCTTAAACAGTCTCAGCGTCGTTTAAATTCACAAAAATCAGATCTTAAAAAAATTGTTTTATCTGAAAACGAAGCTAAAAATCATGAAAATCTTTTAGCAAAAGAATATAATTTATTAGATCGTGAACTAAGACGGATTAATAATGACAATAAAAGGCTAAATGATGAAATTAAAAAACTTGAGCTACTAGTTTATGGGAAAAACGTAATTTATCACAATAAAAATAATTAAGAACTGTGGCCAATTTTTAAATTAACAATGCTAGGGGCTGGAATTCTAGTGGGTCTTTCACCAATGTTTGCAGAAAAAATCGCAATAGGTGGACTCATACTAACAACTCTTCCTATTTCTTTTATGTTTAAATGTATCAAATTTCTAGTTTTTGTTTTTGCCATTTCACTACGAGATTTTGCTTTTGAAGATGGGTAGGAATTTAGATTTGGTGTACTTTCTATTGGCTTGCTTATTTCGATTTTTGGCTTTGATATTCGAACTTCTTGGTAAGCTCGATCTCGGAGTTTTATTTTGTTGTTAAGCATTGAGATTTTATTATCACGATCTTTTACTGCAAATTGATAGCTTTCAAGGTCTCTTTGAAGTTTATCAAGAATTCTTAGTAGGTTGTTCTTTTCTAATCTTTCTTTTTCCAATAGACATAATGTCCTTTCAACTTCTTTATTTTTAAGATTTTTTCTAATGAAAAATCCTAAATCAACAGCTTTAACTCTTGACGCTAAAGCCAAAGAGCAAATAGTTTCATTGGTACTATCATTGCACGGACTACAATTAACTATCATAGTAACAGAGCTTTCACTTCCCCCAAGTGTTGGTTGAAGTAGCCTTGTAAGCATAGAATTACGATAAGGAACATGTTTTTGTTTATTTTCTAAAGCTGATATAACATCCTGAAGTGCAGAAAGAGATTTATTTATAAGTAAAGCTTCTTTAAGTGTTTCTCCAGATACATTACTCTTACCAACTCTTTCACTTCCAGCTAAATCAACAAATTGTATTTTTGAGAAACAATCATTAGTATAAAAATTCAATGTATATATCGCATGACTTCTAGAACTTCTCTCATTACATTCTGTAAATTTAGTTGTCCTTCTACTTATAGCTTCTTCTATATAATTTAAAGCTTCATTAACCCAATCACCTTTAAGTTTAATTTCACTACTTTCTAATGGTTCCTTAGGGTTTTTTATATTCTGTTCAGAAGCACACAAATTTTTAACTTGTTCATTATAAACTTCAAGACACTGAATTGTAACCTCAGCATTTTCTATATTTCTTAAACAATCTAAAGCTTGATGAATAAGACTATTCATTGTATATGTTTTACCTGAACCTGTTTGCCCATAAGCCATAATACATGCATTTTTACCATCCATTACCTGATTAACGCTTTCTTTTACTTGATTAAACATAAACTCATCATTTTCATTAGGCAAAACGATATTTTCAAACTCAAAAATCTTAGACTCTGAATTTCTTGTTTTACCATTTTTTATCTCTATAGTATTTTGACTGATACTAACAATATTTTTATCCCAAACTTCACCTCTAAGAGGAGGACGAACTCTTATAACAACTTTTACTGATTGATTACAGTCATTAGATTCAGTTGAGTTTTTCCTAGAATGTCCACAAGATGCTGCACGTGAAGATGCTTTTGATTGATTTCGAGACATACTTTTTGAAGGTATTGATATTCCTTCATTAAGAGTTACTATTTCTGCTTTTGTTTTGCTACTTGTTTTGTTATAATCAGTTTTTTCTACTACAACAACAGAAAATTCTTGTTTTAATTCATTGTATTGATCTTTTAATCTTTGCATTTCGATTTCTTTATTCATAGAAAGCTCTTCGATTTCTTCTTTGTATATAATGGCAATCTCTTCAGCTTGAGATAGGCGTTCTTCAAGCTCTTGTTTTGAATATTCTAATATCCGAGCTGAATTTTCCCATTGATCATTTAGAACTTCTAAATCTCGCTTTTGCTCTTCATACCATTTAAGTTTTTTTTTCAAATTATCGCATTCGTTCATAATCTTGACTATTTCTATTTCATCTTTTTCGTATTTATTTCTTAGATCAATGATATCTTCCTTTAGTTTATCAATTGTGCTTAAAAGTTCTTCAATTTTTAAATCTTTATCATGCACTTCACTTTCTAAAGCTTCTTCGTATTCTTTTGATCCAGCTTTGAATCTTATTAAAACTTACTCATTAAATTCTTCTAATAATTGCTTGAGTTCTTTTTCCTTATCAATGGAGATTGCCATATATTTTTATATTTTTTGTATCATGACAAAAGATTATTCTGATATTAAAATCAAACAAATATAAAACCTAAAATCGTTATGAATATAATCAGTTTATAATATAATTCAGCTGAAATTTAAAAACACTTATTGACTAAGTAATTTTTAAACATGTAATACAAAATTTAAAGGTTTTTTTTAAAGGAAATTCCAAGACGTGTATATAAATTTTACTATTTTTCTTATAAAAAAAAAGTATTAGTAGAAGACTTTTGTATAAAATAAGAATAAAAATATTCAGATAAAGATATTTTACTTCCTTAGTCCTATTTTATTGAAAGTTAAATCACATCTCTTAGTGAAATCATTGTAATGTTTTGGCTTTATTTGATGAGGTCCTGTTTCAAGCTTAGCATTTTCAGGTTTTTCAGGAAGTGGAGGTGGTATAAAATGACTTTCAACAGTTTGATGTGCTGGTACCTTGCTAAGCATTGAGAGTTCGTAGCTTGTTCTAAGTTCTCTTTTTTCGAATTCTTCTTGTGAAGCCCCATGGCCAAAAAATAAATGACGATCAACTCCAGACTGCGAAACTTTTCTTGGATCAAATTCTGGTTCAGGATCAGAAGGTTGAGAATTATGCAAAGTACTCTGTTTCCCATGAAAATATTGAGCACTTGTTACTAACATAGGCTTTGATTCTGGTTTCTGGGCCAGTTCTTTACCGAATCTCTCTTCAACCCAGTTCCCGACCAGGGCTCCATAACGATATGGATTTTCCATGTTTTCTTCTTTAAAGGTATTCATAACTGTAATTATAATAACATATTTTTCATTGAAAACAATTGCTTTAGTTAACAGAAATAATCATTTATTGTTGTATTTGCAAAAGAGTTTTCTTGCTTGATTGTATGAGATTTTTATAAATCTGTATGCAATAGTAAATCTTTAGAATGAAAGGGTGGATTCAAGATTTTCTTATGTTTTTGAAAAATAGATGTTTATAATATTTGAGTATAATATATAATTACTTTAGAATATCTGTAATTTAAGAATAGTTATAATATTAGTCTAAATACAAATATATAATCATATATATAGATTTTAGATAAATAATGGGATTTTTATTCTGTAAAAAATACAATTTTAGAATTGATATATTGAATCTAGGCTCATTAGTACCTAAACTAATATAGAAAATATAAGTTTTTTTTATTTTGATATTAAAAAAGCCTAATTTTTTCTTTCATTTCGTTTATTTTATTCGTGTATGCTTTCAAATAAGATAATCAACTTAAAATTTCAATAATTTTGTTGTTTTAGTTTGTGTATTTTACGTAAAAAATAGTATCTTTCTATATATTAAACTGAGCTGAAATCAAGAAAAATTCCCATAATTTTTTAGTCCTTGAAAATTGTATATCAATCTTTTTAGCATAAAACGTCTATTTAAAGATATATTTTTTAGCCTAATCATCTCATCTCATAATCCAAACTAAATCCCAAAAAATTCTACATTTCCAACAAACCTACTATAGCAATTCCCCAAATCATCATCCTAACACTCATATTTTAACTTAAAAATCTAGCAACCATAAACTAAATCTCTTACCATACTATCCCATAAAACACTATGGAGAATACAATAAAACCATCCAGCACAAAAACCCATTAAAATCTTTAAAAATCCTCAAAAATCATTTCAAATCTCCCAATCCTTTCTTTTTTTTCATATCCAATTTTTCCTATCGAAAAATTCCATTAATTCCATCATGCCATGAAGTTTTAAAACTCATGATAATTATATGGTCGATTCAGACAAAAGGACCTCAAAGCATCAATCAGGGCCTCTCAATGTATCAATTCTCTCATCAGCAGACCCACATCAAATCCCATCAGTTTACGAAAGACAGCCCCCACAAGCTTACACATCAGATAAAATTGCAGGGAATGGTACATTTGGCGTAGTCTACATGGCAACAATAGCTGAAACAGGAGAAAAAGTGGCTATAAAAAAAGTTTTTCAAGACCCAAGATATAAAAATCGTGAACTTGAACTTATGCAACAACTAACCCATCCAAACATAGTCGCTTTACATCATTCTTTTTTTACAGAAGGGGCAAAACCTAATGAACTCTTCTTAAACTTAGTAATGGAGTATGTTCCTGATACCCTACACAAAGTTGTTAGAGGGTTTCTACGTAAAAACACCCCAGTACCTTTGATATTAGTGAAACTTTATGCATATCAAATATTAAGGTCAATTGGTTATTGTCATTTGATAGGAATTTGTCATAGGGATATTAAACCTCAAAATTTATTAGTAGATCCAATCACACATAGACTTGTACTTTGTGATTTTGGTTCAGCTAAACGTTTGGTTAGAGGTGAACCTAATATAGCATATATATGTTCAAGATATTATAGAGCTCCAGAGCTTATACTTGGAGCTACAGCTTATGCAACAGCTATTGATGTATGGAGTGCTGGATGTGTTATAGCTGAGATTTTCACAGGAAAACCACTTTTTCCAGGGGAATCAGCATCTGATCAGATTGTCGAAATTATTAAAGTTCTTGGAACACCGAATAGGGAACAATTGTTTGATATGAATTCTAAGTATAATGGGCCTAAACTTCCTGAGATTAGAGGAACACCATGGGCTAGGGTTTTTAAAGGTAAGATTCCAGCTGATGCTTTGAGCTTTTTAGAAAGCATTTTGGTGTATTCACCAGGAAGAAGACCTAATGCATATCAAGCTTTGCATCACCCGTTTTTCGATGAGTTAAGAAGAGAAGGATGCAGGTTGCCTAGTGGAGGTCGTTTGCCAGAATTGTTCAATTGGAATGATATTGAAAGAAAATTCATAGAAAGCCATGTGAACGTTTAATTTTAGTAGTATATGTTTTTTAGAATTTGGATAGGTAGGGAGTTTAGGGTTTATATTAGAAAAGATAATTTTGATAAGAGATTTATGTGATTATAGGATTTATTTTTATTGGGGTATGCGATTTTATAAGATTTGTGTTGAAAAAAGAGGTTTTATATAAGGACAATGAACTTTTTTTAGATATTGAATAAAGTATAATAGTTTATAAATTTGGTTTAGTATGATTTTTATAGATATACTTATAATTATACGTTTTTAATTTAAAATAATAAACTTAGTGTAGATGATGCAATATGAAAATATTGGAAATCTAATAATCATAAGGCTTAAATGCTTATTTATGATATAATTATAGTATTCTTAAAGCTAACTATAGCATATTTTATAGGTTTAAGGAATATATATTTTTTGTAATATAATAGGTTTGCAATATTAGATCCTTTTAAAGTTATAAACCTATATGTTTAGCATGATTGAAAATTATTTAACAAATCACGCAATTTGAGTTTTTAGAAAAATGATTAAATATATTATTTAAAATGTATAATTATAAAAAAAGTAAAAGAATAATTCTTTATTCATAATTAATCTATTTGTAGAGATGCAGGAAATCAATAACTTCATATGTATCACTGAGTACTTGTTCCCAGGCTAAATATGTTTTGTTAACAATTTTCATTTTGCCAAAGCTCAAATGTGATGATTGAAAAGCTGTAAAATGCTGCCAAGTCTTAGCCCCATAAGCATAGCTTTCTGGGTTTCCTGGAATGCCAGTCACAATAAATATCGGTGCTTTTGACTTAACACAAGAATTATTATCCATAACCTCACAACCTTGAACCTGTTCATTATATATCGGAAATGTCCTTTCATATAAATGCGTATGGGCACTAATTACTATANACCTTGAACCTGTTCATTATATATCGGAAATGTCCTTTCATATAAATGCGTATGGGCACTAATTACTATATCAACTTTGTATGTATAAAACAAATCCTCAAACTGTTCCTTAACTTCATCAGCATCACCTTTACAATCATTAACATGATTTACATGGTCAACAGAATCTTGAAGTGGATCTTCTGAATAATAAGGCGACCCTGATGCACCACTTTTTGTTGAGCAGTAAAATAGCCTATGTGAATAGACAATAACCCAAGGAAATTTAGATCTGTCAATATTTTTCAATTCAGATTCTAAAAATGACATCATGTCATTGATATTAGCAACACTATCATGAAATATTGGCTCTGATGTAAAGGCTATAAAGTAGGCCTTACCTAATGTAAAGGAGTACCAAAGTCCATCTGTTTCACCTGGCATTCTGAAACGGTTTTTGAAGTGTCTTTGATTGTTTGAGATTTCATGGTTACCTTGAGATACCATATATGGTAAGTATGATGCTATGGGCTCAAGGTCATTAACTTGTTTATCACCGTTAGTACCATCTTTAGTATCAAGATCATAAGCGATATCTCCAGCATGAATAATTGCATCAAAAATTTCTTTCTTAATTAATTTTTCAATCGCTATTATAGAATCAACAACTTGATTTCCCCCAAAGTCTCCATAAACAATGACATTAGCTGCTTTACCAGATCTTTTTGACCTAAAAGCATAACTATCAGTCCACCCAAGCTTGCTAGAACCAATCTGGTATAAATAAGTTGTATTAGATTTTAAAGTCTCTAGCTCTGCAGAACAATATCTTAGAATCCTTGAGTCATCATCATCGTCATCTGTGTTGAATTTCCAACAATTAGCTTTAGCGCTATGTGGGAAACTATTTGGACTAGTTGAAGTAGCTTCATTAAATCTAACATAAATGCTACTTACATCTTCACTAATAGCCCAAGTAGCTATCATTGAGTGATCTTCATCTGTTAGGGATAAATGNAGTGATCTTCATCTGTTAGGGATAAATATATTTGATCTACTGTAAAAGCTTGAGTTAAAATTTTGGAAAAGAGGATAAGTGTTAAAAATGAAACCATGGACATATTATTTATAAGCTGTCAGAAAAAAATATGAACTAATGTTTTAATATATAGTGAAATTTAAACTTTGTATAAAACTTAGAGGATATCAAGGTATTCTTAGTAGATATAAAATTATATGGGAAGCTTAGAATTTTTAATGACTTTCTTATGTATAGAAATCATGAATTTTGAAATCTTCCATTTTTTTATATGCATAACCAAGTTAGTATTATATTTTGGACTATCTTTTTTTATATTAATAATTTAAATTAAGTTTAGTTAATTGGGGTTAATAAATACTTATATGTTTGGCTTCAATCTTCCAAAAAAAATTTATTTTTTTATAAGATTACTCTAATTATTAAACCTATATGATGCTATTCAATGTAGCTTATAAG